>JASAND010001808.1:0-89025 GCA_030248195.1 Trissonchulus latispiculum
TTATACAAATGAACAAAAAAGTGAATACGTGAAAAGTTTGTTGTTCAAGTTGGGAGTGGCCATGCAGATATTTTCTGAAAGGTCAGAAGTCAGAGTTTAAGTTTAATTAAATTGCAATTGATATTTAGAAGTTTTTTACCTGGAAGTCTTGGATAAATGGCGTGTTGAGCAGATAGCTTATGGATTAAAGTAAAAGTCGTTAATCGTACTCTAACATTAGTTTCCTTTTAACAACTGCACGTCGTTAATCTTGTGCTAGCCTTTCTTCTTTGAGATTTCCACGTTCACAAGTAATCCAGTTTAGCGAAAGGTATATAGCTTTTACATTTCATATATTCATTTATCCATGTATTTCTAGGGACAATGTATTTAAAAGTTTTGCTCCAGTCAATTGTCGACTTCGATTAAATTGTACATGCGTAAACCGCCATGTTGTCAAGTCGCCATGTGCGCGATTATCACTGATGCCCAATTCCTTCGAACTTCGCTGTCGAACCCAATTCCTTCCCGATAAAATTTGTTACTGCCGCCAAATCATGTAAAACGTATAACTGTTATTTGTTACTTGCTTTTAATGTCTAATAACAAATATAGTCATATTTGTTTTATTTTTCGTAGGAATGCATCGACAAAGATCCAGGTCCAAAAATCGCAGGCAACACAAAATCAAGGAGGAAATAAACTTTTAGAATTGTCAACGACCTCTTCGTAACTCCTTTCGTGACGAGCTGTCGATTACCTGCGTACCCACAAGCCTTGAGTCCATGATGAAAAATATCCACTTTGTTTTCATTACCAAACAGCGATTCTTCTGCCTTTTCATTTTACTGCCATCCATTCTCCATTTCCAACGAGTCGAAATAGATCAAGGCCTCCACTGGCACGCAGCATCAAATCCAAAAAAGAAGTGAATTTTGAGAATCATCAAAGAGCTATTTCTAAGAGGAAGTTTTGACTCCCTGGGCTCAAACAAAACACGGATCCGTGTTAGAAGATCACATACAAAGAAGCTTGCTTGGAGCATTCAGTATGAAAATTATCTTTAGTCAAAAACATAAAGAAGTAAGAGGCTTAATGCAGGAAGCGGGAACTGGATAATGGACAACAGGTTTAAAAATCAAAAGCTAAAATGGAAGAAACCGTTGAAAATGCATTGGACCATTGGAAATCAAGGCTTCCGCTTAGCTGTCGCCGACAGATCCGACGTTTGCCTTAGGCGGTATGGCCGTCATGACAGCACTTGCAGGCTATCGTCTGTACACTAACAAAGCAAGATTTCAGCGAATTAAGATCATTGATATTTACAACCAAGCATATTCTTTTAATTTTTCCTACGGAGCCACGATTTTCCTGGCGCCAGGAGCAGTTAATGGAAATGATCCATTCTCCATCTATTATATATGGCCACCAGTATATAATAACAAGAGTACATAATCATAAGGCTATGACAAGCGTCACACTCCGCGCCACGAAGGTCAAAACTGCTATGCGCATTCACGGCAGACGCCCCCCAAGATTGACCTCTTTGGTACCGCCCCTATATGGGTACATAGTTCCAAACGGGGACCGCTCATTTGCTTAGTATATTTTCTACATCTATGTGTTAAAAATTACAAATTGGGCCCCATGTTGATATTAACGTGTAATTATGTAAAGCAGTGACCCCTGTTTGGGCTCCGTACCCATATAGGGGCGGTGTGAGGGGTTCAGCCAGTGGGAGGGTCAGCCATTAGCACTCATAGCATAGTTTTGGCCTTTACTTCATAGTGTGACGCTTATCATACTCTTATCATTATGTACTCTTGATAATAGATAATCCAAGCTAGAGGATAGACAGCTTGATAGATAGCTGCTAATCCTTGCGATGCAGTTTGTGGTGGCGCTGGCTGTGGTCGTTTCGGCGGCAATGCTTTTCCCTATGGTGCCGTTAGCAAGGCTCATGAAGCCAGTCCGGTTTCCAACGAGGCAAGGATATTCTGACAAAATACTGGAAGCTGCCAACGAATGATGGCGATGGTATATTTTTTCATAGCATATATCAATGTACCCTCGAAAGCTTGATGATTAAAGAAAAAAGAAAGTTGCACATCACCAAGCACCCGAAGCATTCCGGCACGGACTAGAATGTGCGGCCTCCTGCTAATCGCGCAACGCGTTACCAACTGATCTAAAGCGGGATGAGCTTAAACCGATATTTGAATTCAATGTGTGCAACTTTAACGCAGTGCATTCTACACTACATGCAAGTGTGGTGAGATAGCCCTGAAGCCTCTAACTACAATGCACATAAGCCTAATTACAAATGACAGAAAGTTACACACCACCAAGCACCCGAAGAATTCGGAACTCAAACCCTCAGTCCTTGAGACACACTTCCAACTGAGTAGTCACAGCTGCTTCAGAAAAGTCAGCTTAAACCAGAATTCGAATCCAATTTTAGGAAAACTTGCGACACTACACCATCTTTGGAGCTTTTCGTTTTCCTAGTAGCCTGGCTGACTAAGTTTAATCATACTAAAGTCAGACTAAAAATGTAGGGAGCGAAATTGTTTTGTTTATACTGAATTAGCGGTACATTTTAGCTGCAGCAATGTGTATGTTTTCTGAACCGTCATAGCATGAACTTTCTTTTGGTTAAAAAAGAAATTTGAAAAAATTAAAATTCATCAAAAGAAGCCGATTTTTTAAGTTTTAGCCGTTTAATGGAAAATTAGCCCATATCCCAAACATATTTTATCCCAAATATAAGCTAATTTCGTCAAGAATTGCGATAGTCATTCAATTTTTTCGATTTTCAAAACCCTTTGGTGTTTCCCGCTTTTCAAAATCTGACTGGCTATTGCTCGCAACTAACTCAATAGAAAAATTTTTCAATTGGATTTTCCGGACCGCCGACGTGTCAGCTTTCATGTGATTTATGTGGTTTTTCAAAATTCGAAACTTAAGTTTTTTGAAAAATATCAGTTTTTGACATTTCGGCAATGCAAATCCAGCAAAAGTGTGTAAAAATAGTATAATCGTAAAGTTTAATCTGAGTTAAACCCAACGATATAAAGCTTTCGTAGCCACGACGCATTCATTGCGCCCGCAATGAATTTTAAACAATATCCCTATTTCAGCAGATTTCTAACAAGTTGTGATATTTTGCGTGGATTTGTAGCGAACAGTGTAAACTAGCCAAAGATCAGCTGAAATAGGGAAATTGTTTAAAAATCATTGCGGGCGTAATATACGTCGTGGCTACGAAAACTTTATATCGTTATATCGTTATATTATCGTTGAGTTTACCTCAGATTAAACTTTACGATTATACTATTTTTACACACCCTTTTGATTTTCCACCAAACGGCTAGTTCTTGGCAACTACTGAACTTTCAAACTTAAAAAATCGGCTTCTTTTGATGATTTTTAATTTTTTCAAATTTCTTTTTTAAACAAACGAAAGTTCATGCCATGACGGTTCAGAAAATATATACATTGCTGCAGCAAAAGCTACCGCTGATGCAGTATAAACAAAACAATTTCGCTCCCTACACTTTTTGGTAAGACTTTAGAAGTGAAGCTTTGACATTTAGCCCTCTAACGAAATGTATCGAAATCAAGTTTCCAACATCTAAAGATTCGTACGAGTGCTTTGCTTTCCCAACTACAGTTGGCATGACATGTTAGAATACTATCATCTAGGTTTGCACTGAGATGGTTATTTAGTCGAAGTATCCTGATTTGATATGGTATAATATGATTCTGCACGAATATATTCTAAAGCAGAAATTTCCACTGCGTGATACTGCAATCTTTGGGCTATTGAGCGATTTACGTCTCAAATACGATGCACCAAAATATACGCGTTTTCTGAAAGTAAAAGATTTTCGCAAAAATTCTAAGATTCACTAAGCTCGTAACGCTGAAATCAAAACACTTTTTGAGACGAAAGCATTTGTATATTTGAAATCAGAACTTGATAAACATACCTGGACAAATTTTCTGCTCAAATCGCCAAATTATGAGGCCTGCAGGTGTTGGACAAATCAATCCTTACAACCTCTCCTACAAAACCACTATTTTTTGTTTTTACACCTCTTACTCATTTCCTGTTTTGACATTTAAATAACAATTACGTAAATGCAAAATATTACGTGTAAAAGATACTGTGACAACATTAGCCGAGCTGTGTTTTTGTTGCAGCATTAATTAAAATGACATTTTGAATTGTTTATATAATTTTGCATATTTTAGATACAAAAACTTCTTCTTTTTGTGGTCGTGAGTTTTGAGAGCTGAGTTTCACGTGGCTGGGCTGGCTGGATCGGAGAAATCATGTCCGCGCAGGTCAGTTTGGTCTTATGATGAAATAAATGACGATATTTCAAGGCAAGAAAGTCTCAAGGCAGAAATTATATCCAGGATTTAATCCGTTACATTCATTCAACATGGCTTGCTGCTGCAATTTTCGCAATTTAGCAGGTTTGCCTCACCTCCAGCTAAGCAATTATTTGAGACACCTGAGGAATGGGCGATCCAGCCTACCCGAGAATGTTACACAGAATGAAATTTTGAACGTGTTACAAAAGGCGCCCCTATGCTGTCTCGTGCCTCTATGGAAGCTAGTTCTAACATATTGCAGGGGGATGCTGCTCGATCACAAGAATTCCGAACACGGTGATCTGATAGTCCATGTTAACCCAGCTGAGAGCAGCTCAGAAGATTTCAACCTATTTGCCGAGCTTCCAATGTCCCCGAATATAGACGACTGCAGCATATGCTGCGAACGCGAAAGAAGGTTTGCCCTCCTGCCCTGTGGCCACACGGGATGCCGTGAGTGTTTGCAGAAATGCAAATTGTGCCCATGGTGCAAATCAGAGGTTGCGAAAGTTCAAAAACTATATTTTTTGTAAGGTTATTGCATTTACGTAATTTGTTAATTCGTAACTTATAATTTCGCCACGTATTTGTAATTATTGCTTTCCAAAATTTTGGAGATGTCCGTAAAACCGTACGGGACGGTGGGAACGGAGGAAAAATATCGTTCCACGCTCATCTCTGCTTTAGCATGCATTGGAGTGAATCAGGAACTCAATAATTAAAAACTTGGGAATGTTTTACTGGGATTTATTCCGCCACGCACTAAACTATAAATGTTCCTTCAAAAGAATATCGTAATCACAACATTTTTCACTATAATTGCTGATTGTTCACCAGATTTCTTCACCAGAAAGTATTTGAATGGGGGCTAAAACTTCCAAATTTTAGAAAGAAAATTCTGGTTTATTGTTTTAAATTTACAGAAATAAAAACGGTTTCGTATTTTTGACAAGTTTTCGTTAATTTCTGCCCACTCAGGTTGCGTAATCATGCTTTAAAATTTAGGTAAACAAAGAGAATTTACGCAGACGTACACACATTGCTTCTGCACTAAATTTTCCGTTCACTTTAACAATCTGTAGGTCACGCAACTTATATTCCATCATTAGCTTGGAACAGGTGGTTTTTAGAAAATAAGAAATTGGCAAATTTGACGCAGGACTTATACAAACTACAGTTGAATCTTAACCACCGGTTACTACAGGCTAATTCATTCTTTCTTAGAATTTGGTACTGCTGAATCATATACTGCTATTTAGCGATGAAATCAGTATCAGCAAAAAGTCGCATCACAAAAGTGGCTACCTTTCAAACAGTACCGACTGCTTAGGAACCTTCCAACGAATCCTCTTACACTGGTTCTTCTCGAGATCCCAGCCCGGTCTCTTTGGCACTTTCCTTCGGCATGGAACCAGAAGACATCGTCATTATCAAAAATACTTGGCCGGCCAACTTTTTACTGATCAGGCTGGGCCAGAGTTGTATATATGCGGGCCGATTTTTCCGGCCCGCAGCCCGCACCTCTTGACCGCGGCCCGCAACACTCCTGCCCGCAGCCCGCACACGCGTAATCCGGCCCACAGGTACCCGCCTATACAAATTGTTACTTATGTGGTACCTGATCACCAAAACTGATGTATTTTGAAAGATACTTCCTGATCCGGAAAATTTTTCTGTCCGTCTGATTTGAACTTTGTTGACTACTAATTTACTGCTTTTAAAGTCGTAATAAAAGCTAATAGAAAATATTTCGAGACAACCAACTTTCCTGAAACCTGCACTCGCTGTGGAGTTAAAGCTGACATACCCATAAGCGCCAAAACGATACTAATTGATCCGACCGCAGTTTTTGACTTTACATCTTCCCTAGAGACACGGATTCTTTATAGCATCACAGCTTCTGGCAAATTCTGAAGCTTCCTAAAAATAAAACCTTCACTGGAAAATTGTTTTGTCATTCTATTTACTAAACTGATTCTACTTAATTTATATATGTTACGCTCAGAACCCAAAAATATACATTTCGCAAAGTGAATGGCATTTTATTTAAAACGCGAAATGTATAGGCATTCTTATTCAAAAGGGGCAATGAATAACTCCGGCCTTATAGCTCTAGATGCCCCCTTAATTCAATACGCGAAATGGATTGCCAAAAACCCGAAATATGTTATGTCCTGAATTTCTCTGACTTCTCTACTTTGTTGAAAACCATCTTTCCAGTTATCAATGTCAGACATGGTAGTGGTACTGATTTAAATATGCATTTTCTAACCCACTCCCGGCAATCATTAACGGTAACTGTAATTGTAACCCAGTCTCCATAGTAATTTTAGTGCTGGCAGAAGAATTAAACCCAATGCACAAATGTTATTCATCCTGCTACTATTCATGGTTGCCTATTGAGTATAACAGCCAACACAATTTCTGACTAAATATAATAGGCAAAGCGTTTTGCCGATAATTCATAATAGACAGAATTGTTTGCTGGTTGCTTACTGTATAATAGGTAGTAGTTTTGTCGATACGGAATAATCGGCAACCGAGACCATGCATAATGCTCAAAATAAAACTGAGCATTTAAATAGTTAAAAGTAATGGATTATATAATAATACGAAATATAATGGGTGTAGTTCACCAAATTCAAGACCAATTATATCTTAAGGAAGGCTTGCTTAATACCTTATATTGCGTGTTAACTTAAAGGCTCTGGAGCATCAGTTCTTCCGACCTCAGAAAGTCCTGGAGAGAAAATATCACTTAAGCAATCGGTATTTGTTGAAGGTGGACGTCAGGAAGTTTTAACAATAGGACGTAATGATAAGAGAGTGCCACTTGGCATGCTCTCTGTTGTCACAGCAAAAACAAAGCTTTGTTCGCTGACCCCCCGCAAATCAGACCCTAGTGAGTGACCCTCTCGCAAATCACTACCTGGTTGAAACGGGGGTAAGCTTACTCGCTCTAAGCTTGTGTGTTAAAGCTCGAAACACGAAACACTCGAAACACGCGAATTTTGTGTCAACACAAACATAGCGTGCGAATTTCTTTGAAGTGATAGTCTAATTTGCAGGGGTGGGCAGCCGTTAGCGGCAAGAGCATAGTTTTTGCTTGATAATAGAGAGCATGCCTAACGACATACTCTTATCATGATTTACTCTTAGGTTTAAGATGCATCTACGATGGAGGTTGTAAAACAACCACGCTGTGCATGTGTTCATAGTTTTATCCCTTGCTGCAACTCCTGCCATTCATAGAAAACTAAGCAAAAAAATCTGCTAAAAAAGAAAAGAGTTAGAATTACAATTAGAAAATAAGCAACAGCAGTTATTCACAAACGAAATATTAAATACAATATCTAAATAGATTCAGCTCCGAAATATTCTGGTCCCACGTGTGGATACAGCTCACAACCGTAGAATAACATGGGAGGAAGGGGATGAAATCCACCCAGTGCATCCGTCAAAATTCTCCACGAAAATAGCGGACCACAAGTAGCGTACATCTAACTAGATATGCAGGCAGAGAATTGACTTATAGTTGCATAAATTAAGCTAGTCCTGCTTATGCGTCATTGACCACTGTAGGCTTAAGGTAACTAGTGATGCTTACGTATTAAGCTAATAAGCGGACCTACTTAAGCTGACAAAAAGTTTGATAAGTTGACATGTGGTAGCCTACTTTAGCGTACATTAAGAACTGCATTTTATTGAGGGAGGCCTACTTTAGCTGACAGGTGGCTTCCAACTCTGTAATGCTGCAGGCATGCTTTCTGATACAGCATGTTAGCCAAGACCAGCACTCACTGGACCTAAGTATGCATAAGAACGTCAGCTGCGATTTTTATGCATAACTGCATGTAGCTGAATGCACGTCTTCGCGTAAAAACGTGCTAGCTAGCTTTCAGCTAAAGTAAGCTATGCCCTGCGAGAGCCTAATTCAAGCTAAAGTGAGTCAGCTAATCAGCTGAGGAAGCGTTATTACTAAAGTTCTTCATGTTATCAATTTAAAATAGTTTTCTTTCATTTTAAAGTACTTTAAAAGTGTTAACAAAGGTCACACGGCTTCAACACAGGCGGTATGGTACTTGTAGACTTAATCTATTATCTATAATCTTAACCTATTAAATGCTTGTTTTATTGCAGGTAATGTCAAGAGACCAGCCTTCCACAGAGCAGACGTGGACTACCTGAAGAGAAAAGGATTGCTTTTATTTGACTTCGTACTGTTGACATTGTAGATTATTGCAGTAAAGCCTTCCTTCTTTATTCTTCTTTAGGACCAAAGCCTTTTGAAAGGGCCAGATCAAAAGGGACAACACATGATTAATTAATTACTCTAAGTATCCGGATATTAAATCTGCTATTGTCGCAGGCACAAGGGTCGCGGCAATGTTTTTGTATTTTGACCATCACTTGAGAAGTTGGATAAATCTGCTATTGGAAAACCTTATGAAAGGGCAAGGGCATAATACTGTTTCCTGTACTGGCATAGTCCTGAACTGACTGCTGCTATTGCCGCAGGCACGGCGGTCGCGGCAATGTTTTAAAGTTTTAGTATCATAATAGCAACATTAGGCGAATTCAGGATAAGTACCACAACACAGGAGAATTTATATCAAGGCAGATAGGATTTTGATTCTGAAATCCACTACTGCTATTGCCGCAGACACGGAGGTCGCGGCAATGTTTTAAAGTTTTAGTATCATAATAGCAACATTAGGCGAATTCAGGATAAGTACCACAACACAGGAGAATTTATATCAAGGCAGATAGGATTTTGATTCTGAAATCCACTGCTGCTATTGCCGCAGACACGGAGGTCGCGGCAATGTTTCAGCTTTTCGGCGATTACAGAAATTACACAATAGATGAATTTTGACTCTGAACCCCACTGCTGCTATTGCCGCAGACACGGAGGTCGCGGCAATGTTTTAGCATTTTGGCCCTCACTTGAGAAGTTTTGTTGTCACAATACCGAAATTAGAAGACGACACATAAATACATGAGATCACGTCTGCTTCTGGAACTCTGGAATTCTGGAACTCACAGCTGCCGCAAGAACGGAGAGCGGCACTGTTTCTGCAAATTTGACATCACAGATGAAATGAATCATCCTATTAAATTACAACAGTTTTATTTATTTATTCAGTAATGTAATAAATGCAACTTTATTCAACAATAACAACAGAAGTCAAAGCATTAGTACTGTTGCAGAGTTTAATTTATGTTAAAGGTTTTAGGAAATTCTGGAGCTCGCCGCTGCTACTGCCACTCCCCGATCAACATGTTAATGTTTAATGCTGCTACTGCCGCAGGCACAGAGGTCGCGGCAACAGTTTAGCATTGTGGTTGTCATTTGAGAAACTTTAGTGTGATAGTAGCAACATTTGCAGATTTCAGGACAAGTACACATAATAAGAGAAATTGTATCAGATTATATAGTTCCTGTATTTTTAAGTTAGAATTTAGTAGACATAAGTTTAACGGTTAGTATACAAAAGTAATATATCTATATTTGATCTCTCCCTCTCTCACTCATAGCCGATGAGCGAGAGCATTTTAGGGGTCAAATAGTTACACCGGTCCAGCTTCAGACGCTTCGATTTCGCGCCGATAGCAAACCGGTCTTTGACATGTTCCCAGTTTTGTAGCAACACCGATACAGCTGCAGTATCAGCAAGGATCAACAGGAGTGGCGGAGGACAGGCTCGACATTTCCACGCCTTACACAACAGAAGGTCCTCTCTAGGAAATTGGGTTAAAGTACTGGAGCAGTACAAAGAGTCAAGGAATTGAAGCGCTTGGGCAGTATTGCTTAGCTTTCTTGATCGGGGAAGATTCTTCAGGAAGACGGCTATGCAGCCAGCAGGTGGAGGCTGGGCCCCGGCTGAGGCAGATTGGACCAGAGGAGGTTGGGCCCCGGCTGAGGCAGACTGGTCAAGAGGAGGTTGGGCCCCGGCTGAAGCAGACTGGTCCAGAGGAGGTTGGGCCCCGGCTAAGGCAGATTGGTCCAGAGGAGGTTGGGCCCCGGCTGAAGCAGACTGGTCCAGAGGAGGTTGGGCCCCGGCTGAGGCAGACTGGTCCAGAGGAGGTTGGGCCCCGGTTGAAGCAGACTGGTCCAGAGGAGGTTGGGCCCCGGCTGAGGCAGATTGGACCAGAGGAGGTTGGGCCCCGGCTGAGGCAGACTGGTCAAGAGGAGGTTGGGCCCCGGCTGAAGCAGACTGGTCCAGAGGAGGTTGGGCCCCGGCTAAGGCAGATTGGTCCAGAGGAGGTTGGGCCCCGGCTGAAGCAGACTGGTCCAGAGGAGGTTGGGCCCCGGCTGAGGCAGACTGGTCCAGAGGAGGTTGGGCCCCGGCTGAAGCAGACTGGTCCAGAGGAGGTTGGGCCCCGGCTGAAGCAGACTGGTCCAGAGGAGGTTGGGCCCCGGCTGAGGCAGACTGGTCCAGAGGAGGTTGGGCCCCGGCTGAGGCAGACTGGTCCAGAGGAGGTTGGGCCCCGGCTGAGGCAGACTGGTCCAGAGGAGGTTGGGCCCCGGCTGAAGCAGATTGGCCCGGTGGAGGCTTGAGGAGATTCTGAAGATTCTTCAGGAATACGGAAATGCATGCAGCAGATGAAGGCTTGGCCCCGACTAAGGCAGACTGGTCCGGTGAAGGCTTGGCCCCGACTAAGGCAGACTGGTCCGGTGGAGGGGTCCCTTCTGACGACTCAACAGAGTCAGTGCCGCCAGCAAAAGCATACGGCTGGTCGATAGGGATAGGCAACTCAGGCGATGACATGTCGTCGGCAGGAGAGCAATTGGTACGAGTAGGAGTACGTGAGGTACCCGGCGGTGGAGCGGAGGATGAACCGAAGCAGGCGCCCAAAGGGAACGTAGATATAGGGACGTGTATAGCATCGGATGCATCAGGGATATCACCAGTAACACCCGGATCTAGGCAGGGTAAAGTCGAGGTCGAGGAATCAGCCTGTTCAGGTGGCGATTCGGTAGACCGGCAAATGGGGTTCACTGTCAAATCATGCAGATCCAACAACTCGTGGCAACTTACCTGAAACAAGATAAACAAACAAACAAATCATTTGAAAAGGCAGAACAGATGAAAATACTTTTGCATCTGTAATGTAGAATGGCGGAGTTATACTAGGCTCGGCCCCGTAGGGGGCCCCAGAAACCGGAGAAAGAGAGAGAAAGAACAGAAGCCACAGAAAGCCGAGTGACAGAAGCCACAGAAAGCCGAGTGGCATACAATGGATAGAAACATCCATCCATGATTTTCCTTCACTTTGCGCTACTGAGTTTTTAAAACATGTAATGAACTCAGCCCAAAACTTGCAGTGGAAAACACAACTTAAGACGAGAGAAAATCCAGCCAAACGAGAGAATTTACAAAACTGAAAGATTCGAAATCTCTTAATTTAATATTTGTCAAACTCACCGTTTCCAGACGGCCCATGCAAACTTTTGCTGGAATCAAACGAGGAATTTTAGGGCGTTTATCCTGCTGCACAGATCTGTTCCGGGGAGAAACAAGGGATTCAGGGTTACTCGGGGAATGTTTCCGCTTTGGCATGGTCAGAAGAGACCTGGGTGGCTGGAAGAATGACCACAACCGCTGAAAATACAGTACAAAAGAGATCGTCAGTCATAGATCGTCGAAACTGCATTCATATTAGGGGCAATGACTTGCTACTCCTGAAGGGGTACATATCAGTAATGTGTAATTCTCATTAGAATCTGAAAGTAACTTCGGGATAGAATGGAACATGTGAACAAGGATAAATTTATGGGATGTAGGACATAACCCAGGAAATTTGTTATGGGATTACAAAACAATCGGGACGCCGGAGAAACGACCGAACACAAGAAGACTAAATTAAACCCATAAATATGCATACCTTCTTCGGCAGAACGAACTGGATATTGTATGTTTTCATCAAATTCTTCCTGCATCTATCGAGATTAGATCTGAAAACCAAAAATTGCATAATTAGTCACTACTATAAAGAGTATATAACTAAGAGTGAAGCGTCTAAGAGTGTTACTATGTACTCTTGCTAATACAAACCATAAAACCTTAGCATCAAACCAAATCCATTGCATTTTACACTAAAATATTTTCATAAATTAAGTCGCAAATTCAACTAATGACAGACCTTTTAAACGGAATCCTTTTTGGAGTATCAGTCATACGGTTAACCAACTCCTGTAAAATTTAAAAACACATTACAACATCTCAATTAGTTGAGGCTAGGAACAGATGAGGCTAGGAACAGATAGGCTAGGAACAGATAAGCTATGTAGAATGCAAGAAGATAGTGATTCGTAGATAGGCGTTTTCTAGGAGTTTATGTATCCAAATAAACAAGTTGTCTTCTAGGAGTTTATGTAATCCAAACTAACAAATTCTGATTCGTAGATAGGCGTTTTCTAGGAGTTTATGTATCCAAACAGGTTCCGCCGTAAGAAATTCAGCACATTAACACATAAAAGTGAGCGTACCGATTTTTGGGGAGAGGAGTTAAGTGCGTACCGATTTGTGGGGAGAGGAGTTGATAACGGTCAAAGTTATAGAGGGGAACTGTCAGCCGATTGTTGGCGACCAGCCACCGCATCACCCCACTCTGGGGGCGAATCTAACCACCCTTAACAGGCAACGCATTTCAGAGCCGCCCTGTAGTTTCGGTAAGAATTTTTGTAACAAAAGCTTCAGTAGTGATAGTAAAACTTAATTTTCATTAACCTTTCATAATGAATTTTGGAAGAGTTAACCAATAAAACAGAATGTTTGCAATGACAGCTACATAATGCTGAAAGCGAAGTTTTCATAACGGCGCAAATGCTGAAAGCGCAGTATTGGTAAAGTTATTTTTCATAAAGCCAGTGGAGGATTAATGTCTGCTTCTGTGACAAACAAAACAGACTGAATAGCCGACACAGGACAGGCCGCCTGCCGGGCTGAGATTCATTTCAACGACAACCCTACAAATCGCGTTACTGATTCAAACTTACGCAGAGATCATTACCAACAATAAGACATCGTACTAGAACTAATGAAAGTCTGTAGCATCAAATGTTTTATTGAACATTAATTTACACACATACATTCAAACAGAACACAAAATACGACAAGACAGATATGTACATTAGGCACAGTCAGTCAGGCACCTTACAGAATAGTCAAACACAAACACAAACACTAACAGTGCTGCAGTTGAGTTATCCATACTAAAGAAGTCCGGATTCTTTCATCTCAGCCAGGCACTGCTCCTCGAGCACTGTATTTGGCGGAATCGGTATCATAATACTTCCGTACGGGACGTACCGGGTGGGAGGAACGACATTTACCTCCATTTTGCACAGGCTGTCTGGTAAAAACGGGCCAAACGGACCAAAAGGGTCATCTTGATTGGAAGTCGTTGATGGAAGTGAATCCATTGACTCAGAGGAACCAGTCTTACCTGAAAAACAAAGGCAAGAATAGATTGCTGTATACTCAAGACTAGAGTGAGCAACTAACAAAGCAATATATCTTAGCTACATGTACAGCTACAGCTACAGCTAGCTGTAGGTACAATATTGGACTAAGCATGCTAGATACGCTCGGTGCTTTTAATGACTAAATGACACAATACCTGCTTTCATAAGGTGCCTTCTCTCCACAAGTAAATTGCAGAAAATTAAAAAAAGGGCACCACCACAAGGTTGCGATATCCAAGACAACATAACCATTCGAAGAGGATGTCAGAGACCCAATCTGGCAAATTAATTGTAGACTCATAAGGAGTAGTAACGTTTAGGTTCAGCTTACCCTGTCCGGCATCAGACCGGATAGTTTCTTCTGGCTGCAGATCAGACGATTTACCAAGCTTTGGAGGACGGCCACGCTTGCGGGTGGGAACAGCAGGCACCTTAGAAAGAAACTCTGAAAAGATAATACTGCAAACTTTCATAAGGTGCCTTCTCCCCACAAGTAAATTGCAGAAAATTAAAAAAGTAGGGCACCACAACAAGGTTGCGATATCCAAGACAACATAACCATTCGAAGAGGATGTCAGAGACCCAATCTGGCAAATTAATTGTAGACTCATAAGGAGTAGTAACGTTTAGGTTCAGCTTACCCTGTCCGGCATCAGACCGGATAGTTTCTTCTTGCTGCAGATCAGACGATTTACCAAGCTTTGGAGGACGGCCACGCTTGCGGGTGGGAACAGCAGGCACCTTGAAAGCGACAGCACCAGCGGCGGGCCCAGAAGTGCTGACTGGGGGGCAGGGCTCGCCTAACACAAAACGAGTGGATATGGATGCGACTTCTAACAAAAAAGTAACCAGCTGACCATAAAATTACAGATATCGCTACGAGATTTTTGAACTACTTTGAAACAATGGCCACTGTGAAATCTAGAAAATACCGAGGTCTGCGTTAACCAGACCAGAGAATTAAAAATATCAACAAGCCATACAGTAGATGCTGCGAATAGCGGGACCTCGTTAACTTGAAATATCATGCGTATGGGAGAGAGGGATCGCTTTAAGCAAACCGTTTAGTCTAACCAAAAGTAAAACTAGAAAGAAACTCTGAAAAGATAATACTGCAAACAAAAAAGTAAGAGACTTACTTTGGCATCCACAATCACGCTTGTCCACTTGATCTGCTAAAATTAAAAAGCCAGTATAAGGAAACAGAGCTCAGATCAGAACCTTAGAAGCTATGAAGAAACAAGAACAAGGACCCTGAGCCGACCATAATAAGAGTACGTATTTAATAATGGCAAGCAGGAAATGATACTTAAAAATGGTAACTTAACAAGCACTAGCCAGCCATACAGTAGATGCTGCGAATAGCGGGACCTCGTTAACTTGAAATATCCTGCGTATGGGAAAAAGGGTTCGCTTTAAGCAAACCGTCTAGTCTAACCAAAAGTAAAACTAGAAAGAAACTCTGAAAAGATAATACTGCAAACTTTCATAAGGTGCCTTCTCCCCACAAGTAAATTGCAGAAAACTAAAAAAGTAGGGAACCACAACAAGGTTGCGATATCCAAGACAACATAACCATTCGAAGAGGATGTCAGAGACCCAATCTGGCAAATTAATTGTAGACTCATAAGGAGTAGTAACGTTTAGGCTCAGCTTACCCTGTCCGGCATCAGACCGGATAGTTTCTTCTGGCTGCAGATCAGACGATTTACCAAGCTTTGGAGGACGGCCACGCTTGCGGGTGGGAACAGCAGGCACCTTGAAAGCGACAGCACCAGCGGCGGGCCCAGAAGTGCTGACTGGGGGGCAGGGCTCGCCAAACACAAAACGAGTGGATATGGATGCGACTTCTAACAAAAAAGTAACCAGCTGACCATAAAATTACAGATATCGCTACGAGATTTTTGAACTACTTTTAAACAATGGCCACTGTGAAATCTAGAAAATACCGAGGTCTGCGTTAACCAGACCAGAGAATTAAAAATATCAACAAGCCATACAGTAGATGCTGCGAATAGCGGGACCTCGTTAACTTGAAATATCATGCGTATGGGAGAGAGGGATCGCTTTAAGCAAACCGTTTAGTCTAACCAAAAGTAAAACTAGAAAGAAACTCTGAAAAGATAATACTGCAAACAAAAAAGTAAGAGACTTACTTTGGCATCCACAATCATGTTGGTCCACTTGATCTGCTAAAATTAAAAAGCCAGTATAAGGAAACAGAGCTCAGATCAGAACCTTAGAAGCTATGAAGAAACAAGAACAAGGACCCTGAGCCGACCATAATAAGAGTACGTATTTAATAATAGCAAGCAGGAAATGATACTTAAAAATGGTAACTCAACAAGCAGTAGCCATACAGTAGATGCTGCGAATAGCGGGACCTCGTTAACTTGAAATATCCTGTGTATGGGAAAGAGGGGTCGCTTTAAGCAAACCGTTAGTCTAACCAAAAGTAAAACTAGAAAGAAACTGTGAAAAGATAATTACTGCAAACAAAAAAGTAAGAGACTTACTTTGGCCACCACAATCACGCTTGTCCACTTCTGCTAAAATTAAAAAGCCAGTATAAGGAAACAGAGCTCAGATCAGAACCTTAGAAGCTATGAAGAAACAAGAACAAGGACCCTGAGCCGACCATAATAAGAGTACGTATTTAATAATAGCAAGCAGGAAATGATACTTAAAAATGGTAACTCAACAAGCAGTAGCCATACAGTAGATGCTGCGAATAGCGGGACCTCGTTAACTTGAAATATCCTGTGTATGGGAAAGAGGGGTCGCTTTAAGCAAACCGTCTAGTCTAACCAAAAGTAAAACTAGAAAGAAACTCTGAAAAGATAACACTGCAAACAAAAAAGTAAGAGACTTACTTTGGCATCCAAAATCATGCTTGTCCAATTGATCTGCTAAAATTAAAAAGCCAGTATAAGGAAACAGAGCTCAGATCAGAACCTTAGAAGCTATGAAGAAACAAGAACAAGGACCCTGAGCCGACCATAATAAGAGTACGTATTTAATAATAGCAAGCAGGAAATGATACTTAAAAATGGTAACTCAACAAGCAGTAGCCATACAGTAGATGCTGCGAATAGCGGGACCTCGTTAACTTGAAATATCCTGTGTATGGGAAAGAGGGGTCGCTTTAAGCAAACCGTTTAGTCTAACCAAAAGTAAAACTAGAAAGAAACTGTGAAAAGATAATACTGCAAACAAAAAAGTAAGAGACTTACTTTGGCCACCACAATCACGCTTGTCCACTTCTGCTAAAATTAAAAAGCCAGTATAAGGAAACAGAGCTCAGATCAGAACCTTAGAAGCTATGAAGAAACAAGAACAAGGACCCTGAGCCGACCATAATAAGAGTACGTATTTAATAATGGCAAGCAGGAAATGATACTTAAAAATGGTAACTTAACAAGCACTAGCCAGCCATACAGTAGATGCTGCGAATAGCGGGACCTCGTTAACTTGAAATATCCTGCGTATGGGAAAAAGGGTTCGCTTTAAGCAAACCGTCTAGTCTAACCAAAAGTAAAACTAGAAAGAAACTCTGAAAAGATAATACTGCAAACTTTCATAAGGTGCCTTCTCCCCACAAGTAAATTGCAGAAAACTAAAAAAGTAGGGAACCACAACAAGGTTGCGATATCCAAGACAACATAACCATTCGAAGAGGATGTCAGAGACCCAATCTGGCAAATTAATTGTAGACTCATAAGGAGTAGTAACGTTTAGGCTCAGCTTACCCTGTCCGGCATCAGACCGGATAGTTTCTTCTGGCTGCAGATCAGACGATTTACCAAGCTTTGGAGGACGGCCACGCTTGCGGGTGGGAACAGCAGGCACCTTGAAAGCGACAGCACCAGCGGCGGGCCCAGAAGTGCTGACTGGGGGGCAGGGCTCGCCAAACACAAAACGAGTGGATATGGATGCGACTTCTAACAAAAAAGTAACCAGCTGACCATAAAATTACAGATATCGCTACGAGATTTTTGAACTACTTTTAAACAATGGCCACTGTGAAATCTAGAAAATACCGAGGTCTGCGTTAACCAGACCAGAGAATTAAAAATATCAACAAGCCATACAGTAGATGCTGCGAATAGCGGGACCTCGTTAATTTGAAATATCATGCGTATGGGAGAGAGGGATCGCTTTAAGCAAACCGTTTAGTCTAACCAAAAGTAAAACTAGAAAGAAACTCTGAAAAGATAATACTGCAAACAAAAAAGTAAGAGACTTACTTTGGCATCCACAATCATGTTGGTCCACTTGATCTGCTAAAATTAAAAAGCCAGTATAAGGAAACAGAGCTCAGATCAGAACCTTAGAAGCTATGAAGAAACAAGAACAAGGACCCTGAGCCGACCATAATAAGAGTACGTATTTAATAATAGCAAGCAGGAAATGATACTTAAAAATGGTAACTCAACAAGCAGTAGCCATACAGTAGATGCTGCGAATAGCGGGACCTCGTTAACTTGAAATATCCTGTGTATGGGAAAGAGGGGTCGCTTTAAGCAAACCGTTAGTCTAACCAAAAGTAAAACTAGAAAGAAACTGTGAAAAGATAATTACTGCAAACAAAAAAGTAAGAGACTTACTTTGGCCACCACAATCACGCTTGTCCACTTCTGCTAAAATTAAAAAGCCAGTATAAGGAAACAGAGCTCAGATCAGAACCTTAGAAGCTATGAAGAAACAAGAACAAGGACCCTGAGCCGACCATAATAAGAGTACGTATTTAATAATAGCAAGCAGGAAATGATACTTAAAAATGGTAACTCAACAAGCAGTAGCCATACAGTAGATGCTGCGAATAGCGGGACCTCGTTAACTTGAAATATCCTGTGTATGGGAAAGAGGGGTCGCTTTAAGCAAACCGTCTAGTCTAACCAAAAGTAAAACTAGAAAGAAACTCTGAAAAGATAATACTGCAAACAAAAAAGTAAGAGACTTACTTTGGCATCCAAAATCATGCTTGTCCAATTGATCTGCTAAAATTAAAAAGCCAGTATAAGGAAACAGAGCTCAGATCAGAACCTTAGAAGCTATGAAGAAACAAGAACAAGGACCCTGAGCCGACCATAATAAGAGTACGTATTTAATAATAGCAAGCAGGAAATGATACTTAAAAATGGTAACTCAACAAGCAGTAGCCATACAGTAGATGCTGCGAATAGCGGGACCTCGTTAACTTGAAATATCCTGTGTATGGGAAAGAGGGGTCGCTTTAAGCAAACCGTTTAGTCTAACCAAAAGTAAAACTAGAAAGAAACTGTGAAAAGATAATACTGCAAACAAAAAAGTAAGAGACTTACTTTGGCCACCACAATCACGCTTGTCCACTTCTGTTAAAATTAAAAAGCCAGTATAAGGAAACAGAGCTCAGATCAGAACCTTAGAAGCTATGAAGAAACAAGAACAAGGACCCTGAGCCGAATAAGAGTACGTATTTAATAATCTGGGCTTTTTCTAGGCGAAAAAAAGTGGGGGTGGGGAGAGTGTGGGGAGCCCCCCCCCCACTAGTGGGGGGGGGGAACCCAAAAGTGGGGGGGGGGATCTAAAGTGGTCTAAAATTGCTAAAAATGCGGTAAAAATAGCCTGTTTTCTACATATACTGAAATAACTATGCTTAAATGTGCTCAAAAATTGAGTTTGAGTACCAAAATAGACGATTTTTGACCAAAAAATTCCGGCGAGGCCGGAAAATTTTTGAAAATTTTGACCAAAAATCCTTAAAATTTGGCATTTTCTGGGCACCTTATAGTGAGTGGGGGTGGAAGCCCAAAAAAGTGGGGAAGGGGTCGAGTGGGGGGGGGGGAACCCAAAAAGTGGGGGGGGGGGCGACACCCCCTCCCCCCCACTAAAAAAGCCTAGAATAATAGCAAGCAGGAAATGATACTTAAAAATGGTAACTCAACAAGCAGTAGCCATACAGTAGATGCTGCGAATAGGGGGACCTCGTTTACTTGAAATTCATGTGTATGGGAAAGAGGGGTCGCTTTAAGCAAACCGTTTAGTCTAACCAAAAGTAAAACTAGAAAGAAACTGTGAAAAGATAATACTGCAAACAAAAAAGTAAGAGACTTACTTTGGCCACCACAATCACGCTTGTCCACTTCTGCTAAAATTAAAAAGCCAGTATAAGGAAACAGAGCTCAGATCAGAACCTTAGAAGCTATGAAGAAACAAGAACAAGGACCCTGAGCCGACCATAATAAGAGTACGTATTTAATAATAGCAAGCAGGAAATGATACTTAAAAATGGTAACTCAACAAGCAGTAGCCATACAGTAGATGCTGCGAATAGCGGGACCTCGTTAACTTGAAATATCCTGTGTATGGGAAAGAGGGGTCGCTTTAAGCAAACCGTTTAGTCTAACCAAAAGTAAAACTAGAAAGAAACTGTGAAAAGATAATACTGCAAACAAAAAAGTAAGAGACTTACTTTGGCATCCAAAATCATGCTTGTCCAATTGATCTGCTAAAATTAAAAAGCCAGTATAAGGAAACAGAGCTCAGATCAGAACCTTAGAAGCTATGAAGAAACAAGAACAAGGACCCTGAGCCGACCATAATAAGAGTACGTATTTAATAATAGCAAGCAGGAAATGATACTTAAAAATGGTAACTCAACAAGCAGTAGCCATACAGTAGATGCTGCGAATAGCGGGACCTCGTTAACTTGAAATATCCTGTGTATGGGAAAGAGGGGTCGCTTTAAGCAAACCGTTTAGTCTAACCAAAAGTAAAACTAGAAAGAAACTGTGAAAAGATAATACTGCAAACAAAAAAGTAAGAGACTTACTTTGGCCACCACAATCACGCTTGTCCACTTCTGCTAAAATTAAAAAGCCAGTATAAGGAAACAGAGCTCAGATCAGAACCTTAGAAGCTATGAAGAAACAAGAACAAGGACCCTGAGCCGACCATAATAAGAGTACGTATTTAATAATAGCAAGTAAGAAATGATAAATCAACAAGCTGCAGCCCTATGCTGAGAATAGGGGGACTTGGTTATCCGCAAATATCATACACAAACATAGAAAAATATATAAAACAAATAAATTTACTCTGCGTTCCAAAATTGGCCAGAGCCGACTGAGGGACCTGCCTGATAGGATTGACCAGGGACGGCTGGTCGACGTCAGGATTGACCAGGGACGGCTGGTCGACGTCAGGATTGACCAGGGACGGCTGGTCGACGTCAGGATTGACCAGGGACGGCTGGTCGACGTCAGGATTGACCAGGGACGGCTGGTCGACGTCAGGATTGACCAGGGACGGCTGGTCGACGTCAGGATTGACCAGGGACGGCTGGTCGACGTCAGGATTGACCAGGGACGGCTGGTCGACGTCAGGATTGACCAGGGACGGCTGGTCGACGTCAGGATTGACCAGGGACGGCTGGTCGACGTCAGGATTGACCAGGGACGGCTGGTCGACGTCAGGATTGACCAGGGACGGCTGGTCGACGTCAGGATTGACCAGGGACGGCTGGTCGACGTCAGGATTGACCAGGGACGGCTGGTCGACGTCAGGATTGACCAGGGACGGCTGGTCGACGTCAGGATTGACCAGGGACGGCTGGTCGACGTCAGGATTGACCAGGGACGGCTGGTCGACGTCAGGATTCCCTTGGGCTCTTCTCGGCATTTCCTGTTCCAAGTATGGAGCAAGAGGAATGGACTGATCTGAAAGGAGGAAGCAAAATCACAACATCATTGTGTACAAATTGTAAGAGACAAAGTTAAAAATTATGAAATCGGGTTGTGGTAAAGGCCCATAAGGACGCAATTGCACTATACGTTTTCTTTTCACAAACTTTCCAATTATAAAACAACCGTTCGGGTGATTGAGTGATGATAATCACATTGTGATGTTTGTATATATATAAGCCGTTAGCAAGTCTCGATTATATACAAAACGGATCCAGGTATAGACTAGGATTTTTCCTAAACATGGGTGGGTGGGTGTGAGAGTGCCCCCCAGCCTCGGGCCTCCTAGACTTGGGCTGCCTCTCCCCCCGTTGAATCGCCCTAATCCAAGATTTTCGCCTATCTCCAAAAACTCAAAACTGCTGGAAAAATAGTGTTTACAGAATAGATTTTCACAAATTTTTAGGGATTTTAGCAATGTTAAGCTTAAATCGCTGAAAGAATTGTAGAAGAAAGAATCGAAACGTCACTGCTGTTTATGGACTGACCAAGCTGACAATAAAAATTAAAGGGAATTACCCAATCGAACAGATGAATCCAGCTGTAAACGAGGTATAACAACAGACACTTTTTGCAAACTGGAAACGCTTGCGGATCTCTGTTTGACGTTATTGGAGCCATCATTAGATTTTTCTCGTCGCATCCTTTGCCGCCATGCATTATTGGCCAAAATGACCCCACTATCTCTTTCCATCTTAAGCTGCTTCAAACGCTGTCGCTTTTCGTCCAATTGTTGCTTGAGATCAGATCGTTCATCAGTTCCAGCTGTTCCGACTTCTTGAGCCAGGCGAGAAATCTCGCCAGTAACACAGATAATCTGTTTCAGCAGCTTTTCATTCTGTATATCGCGCTTGATCGGAGAAAAATATGGTCTCGGCTTAGGTTTCTTCGATATAGCACGATGGCTCTTTGACTGTTTGTGATATGAATGATGGTTAGCCAGCTGTTCCTCACAAAATTTCCGGAATTCAGCCTGCTTCGCCTTTGAACTACTCAGCAATTCCTTAAACAGTTAACAAAGGACAGCATCAAGCAAATTGAATTATACCTGTAATATAAATTATGTCCATTGTATTGTTCTAATGTAGAGAACTAAAGAATGTAAGTAAATAAGTTTCTTTACGACAATGTAAGTTTCTTTCGTGTACACGACGAACTAGACGAACATTCCAGTCCGGTATCTGTTCCTGCGGGGACTAGTATCAAATCCAAATATTTCGTATCTTTTCATTTAGAAATCCTTGGTCTCTGAATGCCGAAGAACACCAAAATATTTGTCACACATGCTCAAATTAAGTAAAGCCGACAAGAAAAACTGAAGCAGGGGACTGCCTGGGACAGAACCACCCCCTCTTGAGTTAAAAGTTTTTATTAGATTTTGGTAAGTTCTTGGAAATACATATGTTCAAGAGCAAACTATAGAAATTAGAATCGGCTTTCGATTTAATGGGCATTGGATATCCAAATATCCGTTTACATTTCACGCAAAAAATTACATTAGTGGCAATGACCACAGGGCATCATTACAGCCTGTTGTAAGTAGACCCTATTATGGACCTCCAGGGGAACAACTCCAGCAACTTCGGTGAGTCGGGCTGTATAACTGATGACGGGAATCGATTCTCCGTCTCTTCGTTCGATTTCTCCGATTGGAAAAAGCCTTTGTCTGCAAGATTGGAGAAACCCATGTTGCAAAATCGTTTGCAAGATTTGAGCCTCCTGTGATGCAAAATAAGCGAACAAAAGGCCGGCCAGATAGCATTTGAACCACCCCGATATGCGTATTCAACCTTATTAAGAAAACCATGATTAAATCTAACTAACCGTTCTAGCTTGTGCATCTGGATAGTGTGTCTTTAGTTGCTTCAGGATTTCCTGGTTCCGCGCCTTATACCAGCTAGATTTCCCACCATCAGTCATCAGGTCGGTGAAAACGAAATTGTAGAACGTTTCATTTCCACCGAAATCGGCAATGCTCAGCGGATTCTCGCAGTTGGCAGGAAGGCGCGACAATGCGCTTTTCGGAATGCCATTCTCCGAATACCGTTCCTATAATCAGTAATTACTGCGCACAATTAGAAAAATGCTCTTTCCAGCTGGGTTTTCTTTAGTGGGGGTGGGTGGTGGCACCCCCACTTCTCGGGTTCCCCCACATTTTTGAGCTTCCCCACCCCACTCACTATAGGATGCCTAGAAAATGCCAAATTTTCAGGAGTTTTGGTCACAATTTTCAAACGTTTTCCGGCTTAGCCGGAATTTTTCGGTCAACAATCGTCTACTTAATGGTACTCAAACTCAATTTTTGAGCACATTTATAGCGGTATATATATGTAGGAAACAGGCTATTTTTACTGCATTTTTGGCATTGTCAGGTCACTTTGCATTCCCCCCACTTTTGGTCTTCCCCCCACTAAGGGGGGGGGGGGCTCCCCCACGTTCCCCCCAATCTTTTTCGCCTAAAGAAAACCCAGTGCAGTAGCACAAAACATGAGAGGAAAAACATCTGAAACTCCGAAAATCACTTTAAATTATCACTCGATAAAATGAGCAGAGTGCTTTTCCTCACTGCTCGGTTCATATCATCAAAGCTTGATTTCATGCACTGTTCTAGGGTTAACCACGAGTGATTAGGGTTACTCATTTGCAGTGGGCAGGCTGGCCGAAGGTCAATGGAGACAGCATAAAATTATACATTAAATAGGCAGAAAATAACAGTAAGCGTGGTTTAATAAACATGGTATAATAAAATGATAAACGAGGTTAAAATTATTATAAACAAGAAAACGTACCAAATTTGAAGGCGAAGGGTTTGCAGCAGACACGCGTGCAGATCGTCTAGTCTCTACGGAAGGAGAACAGAAACGACTTGTACAAGGCTGATTGTTCATATCAGTCCAGCAATCAATAAAGATATGAGATATAGTTAAGTACTAAAATTTAGCTGAAATGATGAAGAAAAGCACTGATAGAAAGAAGACATGGAGAAATGACTACATTGGAGAAATGACTACATTGCAACAAAATCAGAAGTGCCTGTGTAGGGTCTCCTGATTTCCCCCACTATAGTGCGGCGCGATCTCATCTCGGCCGACGCACACTGCTCCACACTAACTGATTCACCAGTATATACAACCTGTATTGCCCCACGAAAGTGAAATTCAGACCCTTCATTAAAAACTAATATAGCAGAGCATTTATAATGCAAAACCAAATTTAAAATGGAAAACCAAATTTAAAATATTAGAAACTGGAAGCAGTGGGGTAGGTATGCTCTGCAATTTCAGGTCGGTCTTGCAAGTAGTGGTCTTCGAATCATTAAAAAAGGAGCTGGGACGGCCACCGAATTGTGGGGGCTAAGCTACTACTTTGGGTGGGCCCCGGCGGCCGTCCAAGTATGCGATCCCCAAGCACACCACTGCATTAAGCAGACACATCTTCTGGCTTATCCCTTGGCAATTTTTTATGGGGGGGCTTCATGGACGGCCCCCCCCATCGATGGGAAGGGGCTCACACAAAATGGGGGGAGGGCATATTTTTAGAAAAATTTTTCGAATTTTTGTGGGTTTTTTGCGTACTAACTGCTAAAAATCGCTAAAAAAAGACTAACTTTAGGTGTTTTTTAAGTTAAAATAGCGAAAATTTAGTCAAAAATCCGGCGAAGCCGGAAAATTTTTTGAAAATTTAGGGTAAAAATGGTAAAATTTGGCAATTTTTGGGGTTATGGGGGGGGTGGTCGAGATTTATGGGGGCTTTTCGTGGGGGGGGGGGTCGCCGAATGGACCCCCCCCACTAGAGGGCTTCTCTTCACTGCATGTCGACCAAATCGGCATTGCATACCACCCCCCCCCCGTTTGGTGGTGGGGGGGGAGCCAACAACCAATCAGAATGCAGAAAACACCCCCCTCCGTTTGATGGGGGGGGGTAGAGCAGAGGATTACGGATGTTTTTTGTTTATTCGAAAATGGGTCCCCGTTTGGGGGGGGTCGCCACCAGCCAATCAGAATGAGCAAAACTCAGCCTACTTAAGCGACCCCCCCCCAAACGGGGACTACTTTTGGCTACCCCCCCCCCCACCAAACGGGGACCACTTTCGACTACCCCCCCCCACCAAACGGAGGGGGGTATACCTGTCGACCCCCCTCAAAACGGGGAACATTCGCGTATTGTGGTCTGAGCACCGTTACGCAATGCCAAGAAGAGGAGCCCTCTACTGGCTTACTCTTCTTTAGAATTATGATCTCTTGGTTTTTCCTATTCTATATTATCGTTTGCGCAGGGCAGCTCATACACGCTTTCACATATTGGTACTTATACTGTGCTGTAATGTTAAAGCGGAAAGCACACAGGCGTAACTTACTGTACTATACTCTTCTTTAGAATTATGATCTCTTGGTTTTTCCTATTCTATATTATCGTTTGCGCAGGGCAGCTCATACACGCTTTCACATATTGGTACTTATACTGTGCTGTAATGTTAAAGCGGAAAGCACACAGGCGTAACTTACTGTACTAAAGTTAGCCTGTGCAAGATTTTCTGATTTAAGCAAAACGATAAAACAGCTGCAGCTGAACGTGGGACTAAACGTTTGAAAACGATAATGCAAACATTTTTCAAAATGATTAAATGTTTTCCATTTTGAGAAGGTTCCTTACACAATCGTAGTGCTGGTGGAGAATTGAAGAGCACATTTTATTGCCTGACCAACAATAACAGCTGTTGACCGACCACTAGTTGTGGCGACTCCAGCTAACCACCAGAATGTTGAAGTGGGCTAATTGTCTACTAACTAACCAACAATAACAGTTGTAGACCAGCTGACGACTCCAGCTAACCACCAATATGTTGAAGTCGGCTAATTGTCTACTAGTAGTCTAAACTACTAGTCTATTGACTACTAACCAACAATAACAGTTTGACTACTAACCAACAATAACAGTTGTACACCAGCTGACAACTCCAGCTAACCACCAATATGTTGAAGTCGACCACCAATATGTTGAAGTCGGCTAATTGTCTACTAGTAGTCTAAACTACTAGGCTATTGACTACTAACCAACAATAACAGTTGCAGACCGGCTGATGTCTCCAGCTAAACCACCAATATGTTAATTGTTTAAGGTAAAGTTAACCATCAATAACAATATGATTATATTAACCGGCCGTAGTATGGAATATATGCTATAGTATGCTTGGAAATAATTACGCATAATATTCACTTGAGCGTTATTCTTAGCTTGGCATTATTAAACAGCTGTCCCACCGATGATATTTGGACAAGGTCAAGGAAATCCAACGATTTAAGGAAATTCAACTAACACAACACTGTAACAACCAAAGTCAATGTGAAATGAGTTTACTACAAGATTATTTCAGCTACAAAATTAAAACCGTTAAAACGAGTTTATCAGCTACAAAATAAAACGGTCATAAACTAGTTAAATAGTAACAGGGATCTTTTGCGCTTTTCCCCCAAGCCCTAACTTTTGATTTTTTGACCAATAACTTTGAAATTTTGTGAAGGTGCATATTGGAGGCGGATGAATTTAAAAGTTCAAATTTTAAACATTTTAAAACTTTTAAAAGAATTTGCTGACTACTTGGTAAAAAATCAAAAGTTTGCTGACTACTTTGTAAAAAATCAAAAGTTAAGGCTTGGGGGGGGCGTAAACGATCCAGTAACAGAAACTACCAAATTAAGGGACCACGAGAACTTTATCATGAACAAAACAAAACTACCAGAACAAAAATGGAAGCTGTCAAGAAAACTAGATTTCAAGCTTTCCACAAGTTTTAAGATTTCAAGCTGTCCACAAGGTTTACCGATATGCTAACTTCAGCGAGTACTACGCTAATCTGATTTTAAAATTTAAAATTCTAGATTCCCACATTTTACTGGTAATGCAGCTTCAGCGAGATGTGCTTACACTTACCCCGATTTTAGAAATAACAATTAAAGGAATAAGTTTTTAATATTTAGTTATAAAACTTTTCAAAACTTCAAAACGTTTTGGGGGATAGGAGGATAAAATTCTATTAATCCCATTACCTGAATTACGATAAATTAGCAGTGAGAAATCACATTAAGATAAAGCCAACAAATAACAAATTTGCAAAAAATTAATGGTCAGAACGATAAATTAGCAGTCAGAAATCACATTAAGATAAAGCCAACAAATTTGCAAAAAATTAATGGTCAGAAATTAGCAACCATTAAAACCAACCAATTAACGGCCAGAACACGTATCAACATGAAAAGCCAACAAATATACAAAAAGTTATCGGTCAGAAGTTATACAATTTAGTAAAGGTGAATTAGAAGACAGAGAAAGACAGTTTCATTTCTGAGACCTGAGCAAATTCTTGTCGGGGGAGGGGCGGTCGCTCCTCCACTGACTTCTATTGGGCTTGGGGTGGGGGGCGTTCCCTATTCGGAAGGCTCCCCCCCATTGGAGGAGCCCCCCATAAATTTCGACATCCCCCCAAAGCCGAAAAATTGCCAGATTTTACCACGTTTACCCTAATTTTTTTAAAAAAATTCCGGCTTCGAAGGATTTTTAACGGTTTTTTGCTAACGGATTTTCAGACGTTGCTGGAGATTTAAAACAGAAGCTTTGCTTTTTGGAGCACTAAATCTACTTTTACTGAAGAAGAGAACTTATACAGAAAACAACTTAATTTTGCTGTGTGCGCGAAAACATACCACCCCCCAATTCTTGGCCTCCATGAATTGATGAAAGGGAAGGCTCCAAATAAAAACCAAGGACTGAACCAACAAAACAGGTAGAGAAACATAAGTCGCAACAGTATAAATCATCATTTATGCTGAACAACGACGAAAAACGAGGTGGGCTCCCACTCCCAGAGGAGAAGGGAATCGCAACAGTGGGGAGAGAACGGAAGTGTCTGAAATCGCACTGATCGCCAACGAAATCGCATACATAAAGTATAGATAATAACTCCAAAACATGTTTATCAATTATTAATTTCTACAAAAATTACTTCAATTTTCACCGCTTTCGCCAATTATTATTCAGTCAGGTCTGCAGCTCCGGAATCAGAGATCTATACAAGCCCTCAAAAGCACTGCTCAATTACAATAAACAAAAACAAAAACAATTATAACGTCGATTTCAAATCAGTTCTTTTTTGTCTTGCGATGAGCACGGTCCGCATGCACAGGACAAACAACTTTTGTACATCCGCTCCTGATTGCCAATTGAAGGTCCAAATCGGGAGTCAGACAGTCTAGATGGAACATTGAAAGACTTCTACCAGCCCATAAAATTCCATTAGTGGACTCGTCTTGGTCACAGTGATAGCATGGAGCAGCATTATTGCCATCATAGATTTTTTTCCTGCATCGAACGCATTTAGCAATTGGCTTTGCGGCTACTCCGGTAACTGAAACAGCAAACGTGCATTTTCTGAAATTCTTGCCAAAACAATTACAAGCAATATGGAACTCAAATAATGAATGCCACTAGGCGCACTCTATGTTATCAGAGCAAAAAGTAGGCTCTGTTCGCTAACGACCCCCCCCCGCAAATCAGACCCAGTAACCCCCCAATCAGTACCTAGTCGAAACCGGGGTACGCTCACTCACTCACTCTATGTTTATGTGCTTAAGCTCGAAAACACAAGCAGTGTGTTAGCGAATTTTGTGTCCACTTCGGGCTTTAGAACACAACCATAGTGCACGAAATTTTTTGAAGAGTGATTTAGAACTGCAATTACCCAATGTTTCCAACTCCTTGCCCCTGACGGCGGTAGGGCTTGTACATTGTCCGGGTTGGGGGGGAGGGCTTGAACCCCCATACCCACCGTGTTAGCCTATGTGTAGCTGATGTTACGAAAATCATGACAATGACTTCTATCAGCTAGATGCTACAATTAAGTAGGTTGCCTTTACATATACGAATATTGTTTTACTACAGCATTATCTTATAAACATTAATACCTGGATCAAGTGGAAGAGATTCTGACGACGGGTTTGGCTTTCCCGGTTTGTCTCCATGACTAGGCGTCAGGAAAATCTCCTTAAGCAATCGTGGCATTCGTACCACACACGGCTTGCAGAAATGATCGGAGAACTCAAAAGATTGCGGTGCATCCCCGCTGAAGGAAAATCCGCCGGTGTCTCCAAAACACGAACTGGCTACGACGTCGTTGGCGGGACCGTGGAAGACGGAGACAGCGCCACCCGGACTAGCGGGGCCAGAGCTGTCGTGAGCGGGACCCTGGAAGTCGGAGACCGCGCCACCCGGACTGGCGGGGCCAGAGCTGTCGTGGGCGAGACCCTGGAAGTCGGAGACCGCGCCACCCGGACTGGCGGGGCGAGAGCTGTCGTGGGCGGGACCCTGGAAGACGGAGACCGCGCCACCCGGACTAGCGGGGCCAGAGCTGTCGTGGGCGGGACCCTGGAAGTCGGAGACCGCGCCACCCGGACTAGCGGGGCCAGAGCTGTCGTGGGCGGGACCCTGGAAGACGGAGACCGCGCCACCCGGACTGGCGGGGCCAGAGCTGTCGTGGGCGGGACCCTGGAAGTCGGAGACCGCGCCACCCGGACTGGCGGGGCCAGAGCTGTCGTGGGCGGGACCCTGGAAGTCGGAGACCGCGCCACCCGGACTGGCGGGGCCAGAGCTGTCGTGGGCGGGACCCTGGAAGTCGGAGACCGCGCCACCCGGACTGGCGGGGCCAGAGCTGTCGTGGGCGGGACCCTGGAAGACGGAGACCGCGCCACCCGGACTGGCGGGGCGAGAGCTGTCGTGGGCGGGACCCTGGAAGACGGAGACCGCGCCACCCGGACTGGCGGGGCCAGAGCTGTCGTGGGCGGGACCCTGGAAGACGGAGACCGCGCCACCCGGACTGGCGGGGCCAGAGCTGTCGTGGGCGGGACCCTGGAAGACGGAGACCGCGCCACCCGGACTGGCGGGGCGAGAGCTGTCGTGGGCGGGACCCTGGAAGTCGGAGACCGTGCCACCCGGACTGGCGGGGCGAGAGCTGTCGTGGGCGGGACCCTGGAAGACGGAGACCGCGCCACCCGGACTGGCGGGGCCAGAGCTGTCGTGGGCGGGACCCTGGAAGTCGGAGACCGCGCCACCCGGACTAGCGGGGCCAGAGCTGTCGTGGGCGGGACCCTGGAAGACGGAGACCGCGCCACCCGGACTGGCGGGGCCAGAGCTGTCGTGGGCGGGACCCTGGAAGACGGAGACCGCGCCACCCGGACTGGCGGGGCCAGAGCTGTCGTGGGCGGGAATTATGGAAAGTCAAATTATGGAAAGTCAAACAGCTTTGCCGAACACAGATTGCTAGACAATATGTTCAGTGTTTTCTAATGCACTTTAAGTGAAAATAAGAGAAATGAAGGAATAAAGTATTGAGAATTCCAGTGCAATTACTACATACATGGAGGTTGGGCAGTTTACAGACGCAGAAGTGAGAATGAGAAAGTAGTTGTGGGATGAAATCAAAAGTGGAAGTAATCTATGGTCTAAATTCTACAAAATACAGTACACATAACTGCATAACTTGCTAAGCCGGCAAATTTTTAAAATTCTTATCAAAGACAGCACTCTCTGTGCATACCGCGAGTGGGGAGAACGGGGGAAATACAATGTGCCCCCCACGGTCGGCCCCATTTAAAATGTAAAAAGACACGAATCTTCAAGCATAATTCTGAATACAGCATGACAATTTGACTGTTCCAGTCTAGGCATGTGTAGTTCTCAAGATGACATGCTGCTAACTTCTTATCTGCCTCAATTCAAGTAAGTTTCCACTCTTAATGAGACTAAGCGATGTTCGAAAAGCAGTAATCATACCGTCTTCATCTTCCATCTCTTGCCGGTCGTTTTGAGACACCGATGTTTGTTTCGAATTCACTACTTTACGCCTGACTTTGGACTGACGAATTTCTGCAAAATAAGGGTTCACAAAAAGAATAATATTGCAGCAAATTTTTTTACAAAAATATAAACTTGTAACTAAGCAACTAGGGTTGTTCAAAAGAGCAAGGGTTGTTCAAAAGAGCAAATGACGCGAAACTGACCACAACGGGTCCACTCAAATAACTATTACTACTGCGAGCGCCCAAGAATCTCGCAAGCTCTCATCAGAGGACTCATGCCAAGATAGTTTGTTAAAGGAACCTAACATCTGCGAAATTCGAAACTCTACTGCCATAAGCGAAGATTAGCCACTTTTGGTTTTCTCATATTGGGTTTTGTGAAAAACGGTTCGTTTTTGTGTATGCTCCTTCAATCACAATAACCCTTCAAAATTAAATCTTTGTACTTCGTTAATCACAAAAAGTTTCAGAAAATTCTCATGTTGTAAAACGAATGGAGAAACTAATGTTTGAACAATATACACAAGCCAGAAAGTTCTCTCTAGAGGGTATTGAATGATAACATTTTAGCAACAGAAGGTTTCTTCTTGCTGATTACTTACCCTTTGAGCTATGTTTCCCCTTTGCTTTTGGCAGATTGCTTCTATTGGCACCACGACGACCCTTCCTATCTAACTGAGCAACCTTCTCCTGGAAAAAAATTTTGACCTCCAAAACTTTGAGCAAGTTCTCTCTTGCCAGCTTTTCAATTGTTCCTTCGGTCGGCATAACCTTGTTTTCCTTCCACCAGTCAGACAGCACAAGACTAGGAGCTCTCATCTGGCTATTCCTTTGTGCCTCAGCCAGGATCCCCTCTGCAGGAGGGAGGTAATGACCAGAGCAATGGCCACCACATTTTTCACAATTGGGAGAACCCCACGGACGGGAAGGATCAGGGACGGGCTTTGGTAGAAAGCTAACCGGCGGTCCTCCGGGAAACCACAGAACAGGGTTCTTCACGTATTTGTCCCTTAAATGCGGATCAGCACAAATTGGATGAGGACAGTTCGGTTGCAGACATGCTACCAGATGCATATAGTGACGATTTCTCTCATCGGTCAAATCATGGTTCTTCCAAACAACTTCAGCCATTTCAATCGTACGTGAAAATTTTAAGTTTCTTATCGTAGCGTATTTTTCATCAGTGCTGCTGTCTTCGATTTCTTTTAACTCATCCAATGAGCCACGAATATAAATTCTTATGGCATCCGCCTTCGCCAAGGAGTCAGCATCAGAGTGAGCCTTGAACAGGTCAATAGGTTCACCTGCATACTTCGCACCCTCCATTGAAGAAATATATAAATCCGAAGCTCTGGACATGTTTTTCTTAAGCTGATCAAAATAGGGTGGGGATTTCCAATGTTCGCCATTGCAGGGGACATAACCTTCAAGCATAGAGGGGATAACAAGACCCGAATGCCTTTGGGTTAAACAACCATTCATTCGTTCAACATCGTTGAGATGGCTACCTATAAAAACCACGTACCTGGGTGAAACTACTCGCCGCAGAAAGCTGATCCTCTGTAGCTATAAGCTAACTGGTGTCGTGTACAAATGGTCAGTTTGTCGCAGCTTGGTCTAAGTGGGTGTACGACACCGCAGGCTAGTCTACGCAGTCTAGCTAGGCTAGTTTAATGTCTAAAGTAAAACGTCTAACGGCTAGTCTAAGCCGAGTTCAAATATCTTAATGTCTTGCCCAAAATGTTATCGACGTAGTTCAAATCCTAGACCACAATCCTAGACCACTCGGGAAACCTAAGTATTCCAACACATGCAGAGAAGAAGAGTTGAGCAACTTACTTCCCGAAGCTCTGGCAGTCAAAAGTGTGCAAAATTGCCCTTCCTCGAAGTGCTCCAGAGCAAGCAGAAAACGTGGCTCAGCGTTCCAAGGCGACTCATCAACCTACAAAATAACAGAACTGAGTCCATCAGACCTTGCTCCCTCCTGCAACATAACTGTAAACAGAGCATGATTACCCTAACGACTTCAAACTATTTATAAACAAGCAAACAGGCATTATATTCAGATTTTATAAGAATATTACTAGAAGGACCAGTTTTTGCAAACTTTATTTTGTATGCCGTTGCCAAATCCCAAGCTGAAGAAAATAATAAAATACAACTAAGCAAGAAATAAGCTAAACATAAGAGAAGTTTACACTGCAAAAAATAATATTATGAGGCAGTAGACACTGAAATTTGGTGCGCATGAAAATACTAAGCACAAAAGCATAAAACCTACTGCTCCGTCGCGTCGGTGACAGACAATAATCTTTTTCTCCCCTGTCAAAGGATTAAAAAACAGCTTTCTGGCCCTTTCGCTTTCCTTCTTCACCTGCTCCAAGTCAAGATAATTTTGGGTGGAGTCCTGAAAGCAAACCGATCACTAGAATTATTCCAATCCGATCACTAGAATTATTCCAATTATTCCTTGTTGTACTCAGTGATCCGTATGTGTGAGAATTCTAACCAAACTGCATAGAGAGTGAGTAAGATTCAGTAAGATTAAGAGGTAGCTAGCTAACCAATCCAATACATTTCAGTTCAATCGCATATAAACACACGTTTAACAACGTTAAGCTGAGCCACCGTATACACATAAATTTGATTATAAGTTAGGCGATCATCTAAATAGGAACAATGTAAATATGGTGATGTCTTGGTTGGCTTTGCTTCTGTAAAAACGAATATTTCAGTTTTACTATAAGTCATGGAGGAAATCTAACCTTTTTCTGCAAAACATTGGGGGCTTTAACGATCCCAACACACACTGGAGGTACAGGAGACAGCTTCCTAACCAAAATCATGTGGGAATTGACCTGAAGGGTTCGTGGATAGCTGACATTAAAATCCACATACAGTGTGCAGCCAGTATCTCCATAATGAATGCCACCCAACTCATTGTGGCCTTTTGCCGTATTCAGTTCAAATTGTGCTGCATGATCCCTAATGACAGATAATGTTTAAATTAGTACTGGAACCACACTTTAAAAAGTGGATATAAACGGAGAAATTCTATAAAAATTTCGAAAAGGTTTCCAAAAAATTACTAACTGGCTAATCACTAATAATCGATTAAAATGGATTAAACGGCAGTTCAGGGATGGATTTTGTTTAAGATCAGCGAAGTTGCTGGCTTTTTGGTAAGCTTTAGGGTTCTATCAAACCGATCCCCCGATCTTAGAGTGGGTAGAAGGGCAGGTAAAAATTTAACCATAACAGGTAAAGGACCCTTCAAAAATTAGTGTCCTTCTTAAAAGTAATAACTGGAACTCTGGGTATGTTAGGATCAAGTAGATGAGTAACCCAAGAACACCAACAGCGAAGGCTACTTCAGTATCTTCAACTGCTAGTTCTAACGAATCAATTGTAACAAGCTGCAGGATTACGTTGGTAAAGGAATGGTAACTTGAAGAGGATTATCTTACCCATATCAGGGTCTAGGACGCCGATGCTTATCCCTCTGCCAGGAGTGCGACCTCAAAAGACCACTCCACGAAGGTGGAAAGCTCCTCAAGGCAGATTCTCTACTGTCTCCGGTATATAATTTCCCACACCCGAACTGAGAAAATATTCTTTCTAGCTTATACTACATGTATGTAGGTACATGTACTACAGGTATGTAGCTTGAGGAATATTATTTACCTGATTCAAAACAAAAAGTTATTTTTGAAAAATATTTCGGTGCTAACTGCTCACCTAACTGAACGATTTTGTACGGAGTGCTCAATAAGTTAAGCCCCCTCCTCTCCAAAAGCCTGGGCACTCCTTCTAGAAAGCTAAATAAACACAAAAGTTTAGTAATGTACCTATTAATAACCACCACATAGAGATCATCCGTTAACTGGATTAAATCCAGATACTGGTTGAAGACACAACTATATCGTTGGTCCGGATTGTCCTGCAGCAAATAAGCCCAAAAACATTAAGACAGCAAACACTTGCTTCTAAAGTTAATCGCTGTACGCATAAAAGTAGTATATACGTACGCACTCATAATGTAGTTCAGGATACGCAACGGCTATTTATTGTGTTTATTCTGTTAATCTACCACACAGACACATCAATGTGACACTGATATCAAGTCCGCTCTCAACATCATGCAAACGTCATGCAAGCATATTCCATGTTCATCTGGCTTTTGGCTATATTGGGTGAGGGAGGAGCTAGGGTCCCCTCCCTGAAATCGGGTACCCCCCGACTTGGGTCGCCCCCCAGAACTAAAAATGACCGAAAAAATTGGTATGTTGAGAGTGAATTCTGAAAAATTTTTAGCTCAGCAGTAAAAAGCTATTTTCTAAGGAATTTTCAGAAACATTTTCGTCCCCCCAGAATCACGGGGTTCCGCCACGTTCGACCTGGGAGGGGGCGCCCTAGACTTGCCCCCCCCAGAAACTTTTGCCAAGGGAACAGCCAGTTTATTGTTTCAAACTACGCATGTTTAATGTAAAACCAGCTGTTAATGGCAATAAATCTTCTTGATCGTTCCAAAGAAACATATTAAATAGGTAATTAAAAATTGCAAGTCTCCAGTAACTGATCGTCCAGCTGGTCTAGCCACGATTCACTAAGCACCTAACCACTACAGGATTTGACACAAAGTTTGATAACAAACACTGAAACGGCTACATATCATTGGTTATATTATACGTACATACTTAAAAAGTACAGTCATTGAACATTACCTTAACATTTCTTCCTTTCCTCAACCGTTTATATACCACATTGGCCAGACAACGGTAACGACCAGCTGATAAGCGATCAGAGTAATGAGGAATACAGAGCTGAACAACTGTTCCGTGACTGATGTCAATATTGAGCGTTTTGCGTATATGATCAGCGATGATATCCCAGGTTACACGGCAACCAGAACCAGGATGGTCCCCGTCTCCCAAAACCATAGCCGAAATTTTACGCCATCTGCAATAAACAAATACATTACACATGCAAAAACAGTGGAACAGGATAGGGACCGAAAAAGTATATATGTACCATTAGGTGTTGACTAGATATGCTGGCTGGGCTATTTTTAGTGGGGGGGGGGTCGGGGAGCGCCCCCCACGCCCCTCCCCCCACTCGACCCCACCCCCACGTTTTTGGGCTTCCCAGCCCCACTCACTATCAGGTGGCCAGAAAATGCCAAAATTTAAGGATTTTTAATTTTCAAAAATTTTCCGGCTCCGCCGGAGTTTTTTGGTCAAAATGTTTTGGTCAAAACTCGTCTATTTTGGTACTCAAACTCAATTTTTGAGCATTTTTAAGCATAGCAGTAAAACAGGCTGTTTTTAGTGCATTTTGCCAATCTTAGACCGTTTGGACCCCCCCCCCCACTAGTGCTCCGGCTCCACTTTTTATCGCCTAGAAAAGTCCCTGGTCTGGCAGGCTGCAACGATTTCAATATTTCTGATAACCTCCAGTTTTTGTCTCAAAAAGTACCAATTTCTCGAGACACGTTGGGTACTCGGGGAAAACTGCCCGAATCCGAATTCAGCATTCTGATAAGCTCCCCATGTCGTTTGCAGACATGAAAATTTCGAATCATATCAAGTATATACGTAGATTAATCTACCTAAAAGGTTTAAAAAATGAACAAGTTACTATATAAATCTTACCTATCAACCCCGACGCCGTTCTCCTTCACAAACTGTTCCACTATTTCTGCAAGCGGATAACGCTTGTCCAAACGTCTGGTAATTCTGCCATCTGTTTCGGGCGGTGGGCGACTCAAATGCAACAAGGATGCGCGTAGAATGGCCTTTTGCTTCAGAACTTTGAATGCCTTGCCAACGATCTGGTTTTGAATTTGAGAAAGATCTGTCAAAGCTGTTTGAACAACGGATGGCACACGAACAGTTTTGGATGCACTCGACGCAACGTGAGGGGCAGACTCGTCTTCCGATTCCACAAATTCCGCTGGAAGCTCGAACAGAATTTCTACGTTGTCTGCGGGCGAATCAGAAATTCCCAAACCTTCGGTTACTGTGCGAACGTGCGCATCCAGGGCTTTGAGCACGGAAAGGGTTTTTTCCCCTTCCGCACCTTCAAGATGGATGATATCATCTTGTACCATCTTCATGGTTCCACGCACAGCCCGCCAAACATCAAGTGGCCAGGTATGCCTGCTCTTCCAGCACGGGCGGAGTTCCAAACCACTCTTTTTGAGACACTTCAGAAAGGAAATCGCAGAGTGCTTGGTCAAGCTAGTTTTGAACTGTTTCCGCACGACAGGGTCTACAGAAAACAAACAATCGTCAAAATCAACGCTACCAATCTCTTGTCCAGTTTGAAGGACGGGCTTCATAAAACGATCAATTTCAAGAATGATTTGGTTTTGCTTTGCTATAATCGCTTGCACTTTAGCCAAGTGAGCATTCACTGAGTAAATACCCAGCCCCCCGGATTGAGATTCGTTGAAACCATTAGCATAGGCTAAATAAGCTTTAACGGCAGCCTGCTGAACTCTGGAAAGACCACAGGCGGTGAAATACGGTTCCGGGGGTAGCAGACTCATCCGCTCTTGCAGGTTTTCATAAGCAACCGTATCAAAACAGCACAGAGAAATCAACCTGGACATGCCAAAATTGTCCACCTCTACAGGAGCAATAAAATAAAAATGTTCCCGAGCTTTTCGAAAACTGAGCCCGCAACCAGGCAGCCTCGTTAAAAAGTTTCGCATCAGCAGGCTTCTTTTCATCGACTTTTGATTGCCACGTTGTGCAATTTGAGCCCACCACTCGCAAAAATCGCTCAAATCAATAATTCCCCCAGTAGCAAATAAGACCCAGCCTAACAAAAACAGCATCTGCAGAGAGCGATACTTCGTGTTTCCAGTCTCGCAGGAAGTCAGTTTAAGTTCCCGAAAACATCTCACGAGAGCAACAGACATGGGAACTTTGTTAACTGGACGACTGATTAGAAAACTAATGCCATTAATGGTTTCAGTTATGTTGTCAACGCAGGTTCTTGGCGCAACGGATATATCGTGCCTGAAAAATGTACGCATAAAGCAACAGGGTGCGCACGCAACGTAATTAAAACAACTTAATGCCAAATACAGCGGCGTAAACGGAATAATTTTGGGCGTCAAAAACGCTTAGCTGATCTGGAGAGCAAAGCCTTAATGAAAAATTTGAAAAATGTAATAAAGGAATAAAAATATTAAGATAAGACGACCTTTACGTTTAAACAACCTTAGCTAAAATTTACGACTAAATTAGCTTAAAAGGGCATAATGTTCAGTGAAGCCTGAAATTTTTTTTAAATTCTGCTTAAACGGCTAAATTAGCTTAAAAGGGCATAATGTTCAGTGAAGCCTGAAATTTTTTTGAAAATTCTGCTTAAACGGCTAAATTAGCTTAAAAGGGCATAATGTTCAGCGAAGCCTGAAATTTTTTGAAAGTTCTGCTTAAACGGCTAAATTAGCTTAAAAGGGCATAATGTTCAGTGAAGCCTGAAATTTTTTGAAAATTCTGCTTAAACGGCTAAATTAGCTTAAAAGGGCATAATGTTCAGCGAAGCCTGAAATTTTTTGAAATTATTGCTTAAAACTCTTTCTCTGGGAGGTCACGTTGATTTCTGTGTGCAGCTTTAATACGGCTGCTTACCAAAACTTACAGGAGCGGTCAATCTGCTGTCCCTCAAACCTTATTCACCGTGTTCCGCCACCAGGTGTCTTGTGCACACGCCATAACATATTTCGGATCATATCAAGTATGTGCAAATTGCGAATATATACCGGCTTGTATTTAGTAGGGGGAGGCGGGGGCCAGCCTACATTCGGCGACCTCCTCCCATTCGAGGCCCCCCATAACCCAAAAAATTATCAAACTTTACAGTTTTCACCTTACATTTCACCTTAAATTTTGTAATTTTCCGGTTGCAGAGTGAAGCGGGGGCCGTCCTTTATTCGGTGACCTCCTCCCTCATTCGAGGATTCCCCCATAATCCAAAAAACCTATCAAACTAAAATTTTCAAATTAAATTTTCAATTTCAAGTGTTCGCCGTATTAAAAGTAGTCACTTTAGCAATTTTTCGCAGCTTTTATACGATTGCTTAAATTCAGTAGCCTTACTAAAAGTATCCAATATTTCCAAGGTTCGGCCCTATCAATTACCTCTTTGCTTAACGAAAGCTTTCAAATGACAGCCACTTTAGGCAACTTCAATTAAACTTCTATTACTTCCTGGCATTTTTGAGTGGGGGGATGGGTGGGGGCCCCCAGTTTTGGCAGCCCCCCCCCCACTTTCATCCCCCCCAACTTTTCGGCAAGCCCCCTCCCACTTTTTTTGGGGGGGTCGCCCAAAAGTGTCGAAAAATTAGGTCTTTGAAGTCAAATTTTCAAACATTTTCTCAATTTTTTGAGGTCAAATTTTCAAACATTTTCTCAATTTTTAGCTAATTTATGGACTTATAAGTTAATTTTAAGCTTAAAAAGCTTAGCGTTTTTTGTTTTTACCTAAAAATGCTAATTTTTCGCTAAAAATTTTGGTATTTTATGCCTTGGACTCGCCCCCCCCCCCACTTTTCGGAAGCCCCCCCACTTCCCCCACCCTAGGGGGCGGGGCATAGCCCCCCGACTTTCAAATCCCTAAAAAATGCCAGACTTCCAAAACTGAGATTGCAGGATCTAGTCCCTCAAGCTTTTGAGCCAAATCGGACGTCCTCAAGCCAAATCGGACGTCCTCGAGCCAAATCGGAATCATAAAGTTTACCATTTTTGAATAGCCGTGGACTACTATATCACATGCAATGCTAAATTGAGCACTGTCGACTAGGCGGTCGATGTTAACTTGTATTAAAAGGATATTTAAAGTTAGCTAGTTTTACAGCCTTGTTCTCAACAGTAGGCCACTGAGATTCAAACCGAAATCAACTCAAACATCAAGAAAATTTTAAAAGTCACTACATAAGTTTGTCTTGATGTCATTTAATATTCAATCGAAAATCGACACAATGGACACAAAGTACCTTCCAAAAATGCTACCAATTTAGCTACACAACATTTGGGCTATAGCAACAACCAAAGCACGAATAGCAACAACCAAAGAAAGCACGAATAGCAACACAGAAAACATGTGCAAGAAAGATTATTCAACCAAAGCAGTCAGCCAAAATCAAGCAAACAAACGCAAGCAGCACCAACAGTTTACAGTCCACGACTATAACTTACAGTAACGGAATATCAACGTTATTAACCATTCGCTTGGTGATCTGAAGCAGCTCATTTAATTCCTGGTGAACAGTAGCTTTATCCAGAAGACAACAGTTTGATTGGACTGAGGAGATATAATACGAGCTTAAAAGACAACTGCAAGCTTCGCTGATTTCCTAAAATACAGTCAGCAGGAAATAAATAAGCTGCTTCATTCCAACATTAAGAGTTCTTGTTATTTATATACAGTGTTAAGTGTTTAAGTAAACACTTAAGTGTTTAAGTGTTCCACCAGGGCAACACTTTAGCAGCTTCATCATCGTAATAGTCATAAAGAAGTTCTTCACCTACGTCAATATCTCTTAGCGCATACAGAATAATGCGAGGACGGTCACGGTAGATATTGAGTTTGGGTACTAAATTCGGTTTGAGAATGCTGTGATTAATTAATCGAGCTAGACCACAGCTTTCCTCTGTCGCATCAATGGCACGACCAGAGCCATGAGCATCCTTGAAGAAGAACAAATACCACCTATCGTGATCCAACAACGAATATTCATTATCCTTCTTCAATGCCTCGCCGGCTGACAACAATTTCCCACGATATTCGATGACTGGTTCGTGACGTATAAATTTTCTCGCAGCGTGTAAACATTTGCCCTTTACAGGGTCCGTTTCGATATCGAAGCCTGTTTCCACGCTACAAGTTAAAACTCGGGAATAATCAAACCGACCCTTCAGTCTGTGAGGGCGATCGCTCTAAAAAACGAAGAGTATTGGAGTAATGGTTGAAACACGTTTCTCAGACACCCGGGCCGCCGGCACATATCAGGTGTATATCAGGTGTATATTTATGATATCAGGTGTACACAAAAATGCTATTGTTGTGATCAGAAAACTAATCTTGAATGCTCTTTGCTTTTGTGTCCAAAATTTGCACACTAAATGTTCAAATCATTCATTCTTTCAAACAATTGCAGCATAGAAACCAAGTTTCAGCCACAAAAAATTGAAAACAAAAGGGCAAACTGGATTATAATTCGGAAAGGAATTAATAAAAAATTGCAAGCAGCTGCTGGCAACTCCTGATTAAATCATTTCTCTGTGCACGGTGTTTTTGCGTAAAATACTGCGTATTTACGCAGTCAAGCTTAAAAATACGCAGTCAAAAATAAAAATACGCACCAAAATACGCAGCCGAAAAAGTCGGTAGTAGGAATTTCTAGAGTGCTCTAAATTAATTTCCTGAGACAATTTACCGTAGTTTGGGCTCTGGCTTCTTCTGGGGGGCTTCCGCCCCCCAGACCCCCGCATATCTCTTCGATTTTTCTTCCGTCTACAGTTGATTACACTTTCTGCCTAAGCCCACGTTGTAAGCCCACGTTGTATCATGCGATGCTTTTCTTTCTATTTGATTTACTATAGTGTATAAATTAAAATCTTATGTATGTGTTCAATCAAGGGAACAGTAACTCTTTGTCTAAGAAGGCAAAGAAATCAAAGGCTTAAGAGCAAATTTACATCGAAATTTAAAATTTTCTTTAACTTCAACCTGCGTATCTATTTTTCGTCGCCGATTCATTCATACTCTTACACCACAGAGAGAGCACGCAATTCGCAAAATTTACGCAGGTCCGATTTTCAAAAAACCCTGCTCTGTTGTTACATTTAATGTGCAATGCAATTAGCATGCCAGCTAAATCCCCAAAGCGAAAAACATGTTACAGTGTTAGTTGTATACATACGCGGAAAGTTAAATACCGAGCCAATTAGGAGACAGAATTTTTGAATAAGTCGCTGGCTAATAAATTGTATAAACAATAAAATTGCCATTTTGCATACTCAAAAAGGGGTAGAGACCCCTCGATCCCCCAATGGGTGCGGTTATGAATGTAATACAAATTCACATGTTTACAAAGTAAATCAAAATTATCACCCCTCGATCCCCCAATGGGTGCGGTTATGAATGTAATACAAATTCACATGTTTACAAAGTAAATCAAAATTATCAGTCTTTTCTGAAATTCCAAATCCAGTAGAAGGAAAGGAAGGAAAATTAGACTGCCATATTTACCAATTCTGCGAAGTCATGATTTGCATCCGAATCGCTTTGCTCTTCAAGAGTGCGCCATAACAATCTGTTATCCTTAAAACAAAAAACTTTAATTGGAGTGCCAAACATTTAGTTCAGGCAATTAGGCTTGAAGGCCATGCCACTGATCTGGCTGCGTCCTGACAACGAAAGCTGCAGTAGATGCAAGCAAACATTGACGTTAGTAGTAAGAATGCTACTATACTGTACTGTACTGGTGTTATTAATGCATTTTTAATTTTAAATGCAAATGACCGTATGATAATTAAAAGTGATCAAATGGTTGCAGACTTTATACACTAAAAATAAGATTATGGTTGTGTAATCCTACATTTGGTATATCTGACGGGGTTGTCCTGTCATATCATATCAAAACTACAAAGGTACAGTGTACTAACAAAGGTTTGCGTATTAGAGCAAGCAAGTCACTAAGCGTCTAAAACTAGTCAGAGGACAGTACGTAGTGCTCAGTCAAAAGCAAGGAAAAACCTGTCAGCAGGCTTTGCTAACCAAGAATATGCTAAAACTAGTCAGAGGACAGTGCTTAGTTAAAAGCAAGGAAAAACCTGTCAGCAGGCTTTGCTAACCAAGAATATGCTAAAACTAGTCAGAGGACAGTGCTTAGTTAAAAGCAAGGAAAAACCTGTCAGCAGGCTTTGCTAACCAAGAATATGCTAAAACTAGTCAGAGGACAGTGCTTAGTCAAAAGTATGGAAAAACTACTAAACAGACTTTTACTCGCCACAATTAATAGGATAACCAAAAAATGTGTATACAAAGTTTAGTCATTTATTAACATAACTTCTTAGATTTAGTGCTGCACAATCTCTTTAGAATCGCCCGGACCAGAAACAGGAAACTTGAAAAAATACGAAGAATTTAAAGAATCAACCATAAGTTTTGCTTCTATTCACGATTAGAGGTATCCCATCTGATTATTTTTGCACCTGCAAAATGTTCACGAAAATGTACGCATATGGCTACCATTATCACATTACCCTATTCCATACTACAGGAAAATCACAATAATATTTCGTTGCAGAAAAAAATTTAGTTAGTTTTTGTAAGATATGTAATGTAGGTATAACGCTACATGACAATATGTTAAATACGTAATATTATGCTTATTATGCGTAATTAGTTTATCAGATTAGTTGCTTTGGGCTCTAAAATGTTCAAGAAAACAGTAATGGATTCCCTATTTTCCAAATAGCGATGAAAAAGTTAGAGAGGACCGAAAAGTAGAAACAAATAAAAATTAAAACAAAGCTTTAAACCAGCTTTTTGCCGACGGCTTAAGTGTAACGTTACAAATCTCAAATTTTTTTGCTTTTTCCAGGAAAAAATGATCAAAAACACTGCCCTAAACGCACAAGGCCAATGCTTAAGCTAATTCAAAACAGAAATTTATTGGAAGTTATAGTGATAGAAATTAGAAGGAAACAAACGACGAAGTGAGGAAAAAGTCTAAAAGAAATAAACAAAGCATTAGGTGGACTCAGAATGTTGTCCTAAATGGAAATGTTATGTTATGTTATGTTATGAAATGTTATCCTAAATCCTAAATCGTTAGGCGAATGGTGAAATTTCAAATAAACCACCTATGCAAGCATTACTAGGAAAGCTAGAATGACATGCCCCAACACTCCAACAGATACACTTACTCTAAAACGATAATAACTAATTTCTTGAGAAAAAATAAGCAAGCAAAACCTGTAATATTAGCTTCCATAAAAGAAAAATTAAGCAAACTAGCTATGTGATAAAAAGCAACAGCAAAGAAGAAGCTACGAAAGAAAGACACTGCAAAGCTGCGAACACATTAATAGCTCACTACATTAAATATCTCAGAAATTTGAAGTTTTTCACACAAACTTGCGTCGTTTCAAATCAAAGAAAAAATGAAAGCTAACATTAATTTTCTATTGTTGCTTTCGGTGGACAGTTGAGATTCAAGAGCGCTAAAAATGGCAGGTGGAACAGTATCGCTATCGCAAAACACTACCACATCATGCACATGTACACCGTACATGTAAATTAACAGATAACCATAAAAACAGTACCTCACGGGCGGTATCTGTAGTACAGTTCGGCTGATTTCTAATACTAGGTGGTTCTGTTTCCGTTTCTACTGCATTGTGTACGTCAGTCTAAAACAAACGTACAGCTTTAAAATTGTGGACTAAATTATAGCTAAATACTTCACGATTAAGGAGGGGGGGCTACTAAGGTTTGCCCCGACATGGTCTAATTGGCCTACTCTTTCCCGAGGATATAGAGCATGGGTGTGGTCAAAAAATATCGGGTACTAAGACCTGAGCTGCTTTCCAGCCATTGTGCAGCCGTCGCGATTATGTGCCCCCCCTTTTTCAGCACTACCGACATAATTAATTAAAAACCTCTCTGGCTGCACGACCCTAGCTTCAAGGTTGCCATCTGCCAATATGATTTGGCACATATGCCCCTAACCGCAGAAAAATACTAGACGTCTGTATCTTATCAGCATCTAAGGGAATTACTCTTCAAAGTTGAAGTTTCGGCAAAAATTTTGAAAACTTTTATTACTGGAGCGAGCTGTAAGGCTTGAAATCGTAAAAATTAAATTTTTGAAATTAAATTTTTTGAAATTAAATTTTTTATATACTTGAACTCAGTGTGGTCGAAAACACACCCATAATAGATTTCAGCTCGATTAAGTGGAGGTTTGCGACTTCTATGGCTGCAGAAAGCACACAGGATCCGACAGACTGAAAATGGCGTTTTTGGCAATGCAGATAAGGTACAGACGTCTAGTATTTTTCTGCAGATAGGGTCAAACGTGCCAAATCACATGGACAAATGGCAGCTTTGAAGCTTGGACCTAGCAGGCAGTGAAAATTTTTAATTAATTATGTTGGTAGTTGTGAAAAAAGGGGGGTCGGGCAGAAAAATGCGACGGCTGGACATGGCTGGAAGGCAGCTAAGATCTCAGTACCCGATATTTTTTACCATACCCATGCTCTATATCTTCGCCCTCTATATCTTCCCTAAAAACCACTTAAAATTAGTCAATTTTTAGCGAAGCCCCCCCCCATAAATTTTTGCCTAAAAATAAGCCAGTCTTCCGTTACAGTAATAAACTGGTAACTCCGGAGTATCAAATTAATCTGGTGATAGTGAGATTACAAAATCATGAGGTGATAGTGAGATTACAAAATCATGAGAGGACCACGGCAGCCAATTATGTTAGATATTGGGGCCAGGTTCAAAAAAGACGGACTAGCTTGTGAGTTACTTGACGTGTCCCCAGCCAAAACCCCGAAAAAGGACGTTTAGGGATTTTAAACAATGGGCAGCTAGCAGGACACACCTAGACTGTAGTGAATAGTTGGCACTTTCAGTGCCCGAGAATTATGCCCACTGAAAAGGGTGTAGATTTAGAATTAGCACCCAAATAAAAATGTAGGATTGACCAGTGGTCATCAGACACGTGCAGCAGACGGGAATTGGGGGGGGGGGGTGAACGAAAAACCAATTTGTCCAGTTTTTTTACCAAAATCGCAAAAATTTGGGTTCTGGTGGGGGAAGAGACCCCACCCCTGGGGGGGCGGTGAGCTCCAGGTCTGGGGGAAAACACCTACCCCATCCCTCCCCCAAGCACTTGTATGGCGGTGAAACCCATAGACTGTAATAAGCTGGTAATTACACACCTGATCAGATGAGATTCCGTCTGGCTCGGCACTGAGCTCAGGAACACTGGTATTGGTCGTGAACCCATGGATTTCACTTCTGTTCGACTCATTCATAGTGCCGGTGGCACCACTTTCCTGACGCATTTCCTAAAAATGTTTCAACGTTTTAATTCACACTAAAGACAAGACAAACCACTCCCACTCCTCTCATTTACCCACGCCACACGAGTTCGGAAATTTCTACAACCACAACTCTGGCAATTTGAGTTAAGAACTGAAAATTGCACACCTGATCAGATGAGATTCCGTCTGGCTCGGCACTGAGCTCAGAAACACTGGTATTGGTCGTGAACCCATGGATTTCACTTCTGTTCGACTCATTCATAGTGCCGGTGGCACCACTTTCCTGACGCATTTCCTAAAAATGTTTCAACGTTTTAATTCACACTAAAGACAAGACAAACCACTCCCACTCCTCTCATTTACCCACGCCACACGAGTTCGGAAATTTCTACAACCACAACTCTGGCAATTTGAGTTAAGAACTGAAAATTGCACACCTGATCAGATGAGATTCCGTCTGGCTCGGCTCTGAGCTCAGAAACACTGGTACTGGTAGTGATTCCATGGATTTCACCTTTGTTCAACTCACTCATAGTGCCGGTGGCACCACTTTCCTGACGCATTTCCTAAAAACAAGAAATAAAAATGCTCCTCAAGAGATGCAGAATTAAATTACTTTTTTGAAAATGTGTAATATGGAAAAGCAAGCTTCACTATTGACATGTTGAAAGCAAATCTCACGGAGTTCCAATAATGCACAGTAACATATGCACAAAATAAAAAATTAGATAAGAATTTGGAGCAAACATACGAGAACCTGGGACACACAAGTAGTTTTAGGGTCTAAGGAGGAAGCAGAATCATTCCCGGCAATTTCAGAATCGCTGTAATTATCGGAAGCGGCCTAGAAGATAGAAGGTAGGCACGCAATAACGGTAGAACACATGTTGTAGACGGAACTGAATCGTGAAAGTGAACCAACCAAGGAAGCATATTTACTAGGGTTGGGGCTGGCCAGAGCAATCGGCCCCCATATGTTTTGAGAAACTTCACTATTTTAACTTAAACAACTATTTTAATCCATGTTTTGCGATCTTACAGCTGGACACAATAAATACACAATCCTCCAGAAACTGTTAATTTTTTCCAAAAACTGAGCTCCCAATTCAGGCGAGCCCCCATCGATAGGCTTCCCCTAAAGCTCCCCCACACCACAACAATTAAAGGCAACAGAGAACTTTTACGGTTTGTGTAGAATTCTGGAAATGACTCGACAACTGTCTGGATACCAATGGAACGCTTGCACTCTGTCTTCTGACTGCTCTGGAAGTATGTGGAGGCGTGAGAGCAGTGAGGCCAGAGTCGGTCTTCCTTTTGACCCCAACAACTGCAGAAGCAGAATGTGGTGTCCCAAAATGTTCTGCGGGCCCATCGGACTCACGATCTCCATCCTTTTAAACAAATTAAATAAAATAATGTGTATTTGCATATAATTAGGTACGTGTACAATGACGAGTATGCCTGCCATTAGGGAATGAGCACTGGTAAAGCACTAGGCATTACATGCTAACGGTGACTCCCTCCCCAATCGCTGATGGTCGAACCGTTAAAATTACTTCGAAAACACAAGCAGTGTGAGAGTCTTCGTAAATCAGTTGTACCTACAACTACATAAGCTTGTTCGAAAAAGAAATGCTTTCTTTAGTACGGATAGGGCAGGTCAAATGTAAATGTATCCGCTCGTTTTTAAAGCATAAATTTTACTTATACTGCTGAAAACAGCACTAACTTACAGAAACCAGGTTATCATCGCATTCGTAGTTACCGTCTGCTTCGCGGTTACCGTTTGCTTCGCGGTTACCGTTTGCTTCGTAGTTACCGTCTGCTGCCACCTTCAAAAATTGTTTACATATATAACGCATTACACATAACGAATTTTAATGAAAAAGCTCAAATAATTCAGCAGTTGCTAAAGGTGTTACTTGAGGGGAGGCTTACTTAGCGGAGATTCCGATATGATATGTACATAATGAATAAATTGATTCCGTAGACAAAAATCAACAAAAATTCATTATCTGTTGATGTGAAGAGATACACTAAAGTTTTAAAAAACTTAAACTGTGGACTTGTTAAGCACACCAAAATAACTAACTAATTTGTGTATTTGTGTTTACTAATACCGTTTAGAGGTACTTGACCTTGCCCACTGAACGGTGAAGTTAAATACCAAAACCCAAAGTAAGCATATCTAATACAAACAATTACAAACATAAGACCTACACTCTCAAGTTCAGGTACGTCTGGCAAAGCCGAAAACATGTTCTGGACTTCGTTAAGTCTTAGCTTTATCTGTTTTACAGCTTCCTAAAATTAACGTAAAGGAAAGATTGTTTAAAACTGTGATGTGACACCTGGTTTGCTTCTGACCCCACCCATCTGCGCTAGGGGCTTGGGGCGCTAGAGACGCTGTGCTCCACTGCTATACGCATGAGCACTTAATGGAGGTTAGATAACCCTGAGCTGAAAGGCCACACGACAGGCTCCCTCCAGCTTTTCACTGTGGGACGGCATCCAGGCCACATACCGAGGGTCACACTAGATATGACTGCTGGGGAGAAGCAAAAGTGGCAACCAAACAAACGTTCACAAAAACTGGATATGGTATGTATGTTGTACATGTTGTACTGCATATGCATGTATGTATACTTAGTATTTGTACAGTCGTCATATATTTTAAGCGAATGATAACTGGAACTTACACTATATGCCTGGTTAGGCACACAAGTAGGCACAGAAGTAGACACAGAGGTAGGCATAGAGGTTACTTTCGAAATTCGTGGCTAGAATGCAAAATACTAATGGTGAACCTCACCCTTTCTGTGCCCATTCCCAAGGCGTTCACAGACGTAAAAAAGAAACTGTCATGACAATATGCAATTTGAAGTTATTGCTTCTAGCAGCTGGATAGGTATGTACAGCTAAGACTAACTAAACTCAACCAATGAAACTAAAATTCATAGCAACCACTAGTGCAGTCACCTTAGGATTTTCCTTTTCCGCAAGTCTCCGTTCCCTTTGCTTCCGCGCATTGCTAGCCTGAACAACTCCAGCGTTCCTACGAGCATTAGTCCTATCAAGAAGCTGTTGCTTTTGCTGCAATTCATGATGGTATGCAGCCCTCAGCTCTGCTGTAGCCGCCGTTTTGACATCCTCTTTTTTACGTGCTATCTCGGCAGCCAACTCTGATATGCGTATCAGCATGTCCTCATTCTCATCATCCCTTTCATCGGGAGATAAGTAAGGTCTTGGAGTCGGCAACTTCGAGACAGCACGGTTACTCTTAGACTGTTTGTGATACTTATGATGATCTGATAGCTGATTTTCACAATAAGATCTAAACTTCGTATGCTCTTTTTTAGATCCCATCAGCAATTTCTAAAACATTGGTACAAAACTAAAATAGAAATATATACGACTGGAATCAATCTTTCCGAAATGAAAATTTTATTTTCTTTCGGAAACAGACATTATTTTGAATAAAAAACTGAAACGGACAGATATTCGTCAGGATCTGGGCTTTTAAAAATATATAAGCTGAAACTAAACTGAAAATATAATCCACCAACTCATGACCAGTACACTCCTACCATTGGGCAGCACAAGCTAAACTTAACAGCTACTTTTACTAACGTATACTCAACAAATGTTTTAGGAGAAGCGTTGAGAAAACTAAGGAAGTTAAGATAACATTAATTCAATTTAACTAACCGTTCTAGCTTCCGCGTCAGGATAGTGTGTCTTTAGTTGCTTCAGGATTTCCTGGTTCCGCTCCTTATACCAGCTAGATTTCCCACCATCAGTCATCAGGTCGGTGAAAACGGAATTGTACAACGTTTCATTTCCACCGAAATCGGCAATGCTCAACGGATTCTCGCAGTTGGCAGGAAGGCGCGACAATGCGCTTTTCGGAATGCCATTCTCCGTATACCGTTCCTATAATCAATAATTACTGTGAGCAATTAGGAAAATGTGCTCTTTGCAGTGGCATAAAAAATGAGAAGAAAAACATCCGAAACGCTGAAAATTAGCACAGTGCTTTCCCTCACTGCTAGGTTCATCTCTTAAAAGCTGGATTTCATGCACTGTTTTTTGGTTTAACCACGAGTGGTTTGCGTTACTCATTAGCAGTAAGCAGGTTTAGGTTGGCCGAAGGCCAATAGAGACAGCATAAAATTATACAAATAGTCACAAAACAACAGTAATCGTGGTTTAAGAAAGGTGGAATGATAAAATAATGATAAATTTCTTCCCGCCCCCCCCCCGGGGAAATCCCTAAAAAATATCCTGCAAACAGTTACCGAGAACACTAATCGGAAATTAAGCTGCAGTGCCCATCTCTGTCCGCTTCTGCAGGAGAAGCCTTCTGAAATTAAAAGACAGCTGTGCTCCGAGGGATAAGCACCAGCAACCCAACATAATTTCAATACTTGCCTCTTGTTCCTTGCCTGTAGTAGAGGCGGAGCCAGAACCGGTGGCTCCCGAAACAATTGCACCCATTGCCGCTGTTTCTGTACTACCATTTCTGTATCGATTTCTAGCAGAAATAGGCGTAGACGAACTCGGAATGGATCGCCTGACATATTCGGGATCGTTTATCTTCTGGCTAAGAGAATCTGGAACGAAAATGGGGGATGAAGAAATGTCCAACGAAGAAGCAGCAGCAGAATTATCGGCCAAGTTGCCTGTGAATAGAAATATTAAATATCATATCAAGTAATCATTAAACGTGAGATCTTATATATATATATATATATATATATATATATATATATATATATATATATATATATATATATAATGTGGGTCTTCCTTTACGGTGGTATATCACTTTGCTATGTTAAAATTGCCGCAATATGCTAAGTGCATGATGAAGAGAATGGAACTTTACAATCGTATTATTCGGGGGATCTGTAACCTGTAGAGACTAATCGAGAGGTTTGTAACTACGTAGAAAATAACTTCACATATATTCCAGGGTTAAATTTAATAGGTTTAAATTCCCAGAAAGTAATGTTTATCAATCCCAGAAACTAATGTTTACCAGAGAGATACAATAGTCATTCAAAATGAAAAGAACATCCAGGTGGCCCAACTCCCACATCTCAGTTAAACCTCCCTATACTGAAGAACGTATTACTAATGAATGTTGTATATATAATTTGCGAGTAAGTATAAACAAACAACAAACAGGTATAAATAGGTATATACATAAAGCAGTAGTGCAACTAATAAAATATCGAAATGTAATGGAAATGGATGAAAATGGCAGGAATAATTGAATTAAGACAAAAGGGGTTGGGGCACCTGCTCTAGCAAAAGCCAAAACCGCCAAAATTAATTTAGAGCAATCCTTTAATTATATTAATTGCGTTATAATGTTTCCAAAAAGACCAGGATGGCTTCGCAAATATAAGGCAGTATCCCTACCCCTATTATATATACAATATGTATACATAACTAATTACCAGTATCGTTGCCGAAAGCAGATCTGGGCGTGTTTGCAGCACCAGCACTGCTAGTAGGAGACTGCATTGTTTCCGGTTGTATTAACATCTAAAATAAGCCAATCTAGAAGGGAGTTGTTGTTACTCACGAAATAATTATACTAGATACGAATATCAAAGCTCCAAATCAAATCAGATAAGGACATCTACGAAAGTCCAATGACACTGACAAGGGTGTTGAAAGTGGAGGGTGGGGAAAGACCATAAACATATATATATAATGCCAAGCATTGAGAACATTTTCTGGGCTTATTCTAGTAGGGGGTGTCCCCCCGTTAACACCCTTTCCCCCAAAAATCGCCCCCCCGCCCCCCCCCCCCCGCCGCAAAGAAGTGGGTGCCCCTTGTGGTACTAACTTTTGCGCGGAAAAAAATCGCTCAGAAGGTCAAATTTTCAAAAAATTTTCCGGCGTCGCCGGAGATTTTTAGTCGATTGTCAATTTAAGCACTAAATCTGCTTATTTTGTGGCGACTACTATAAAAATAGCGCAGTTCTTAGCATGTTTTTAGAAAAATTTTGAAAATTTTCGCCCTCCCCAAGAATGACTCGCCTCCCGAGGGCCCCCCAAGAAAAATTCCATAGATTAAGCCCAGTCATTTCTAGAAATGTGACCTCGAATTTGAATTACAATGATACCTGATCACTGAAATCAGATTTTAGAGCATCGTTTACACGAGCAGCCAAGCGATATGTGCAACGCAGAGATTGGCAAATCCGAGTAATAATTTCGTTTTCAAGTAGGTAATCTTTGTCTTTATTCTGGGAGCTCCTTATCCACGATTGGTGTGCCCACTGTAGATCACCCACCGTCGGAAACATCTCTACAGCAATGCAGGATAAAACAGTTATATATTGTATATTACGTATACTTCAGATAATATATATATATATATATATATATATATATATGTATATATATACTTAGAGAGAGCTTTATAACAAACCGCGCAAGGCCGCACCTTTCGCACCCACCACCGGAGTGGTCAGGGGGTCTGGACCCACTTCACTTCACTTATGCCTTCATCGCTGGACCAGCAATCTGAAGGGCTCCGGAACCATACCAGCATTCGCTACCACCTCTTACCACTGCCGTCTGTCTCGGGCCAAGTCGTTGATCACATCGTCCCACGAGAAACCTGCATGCCTGTAGGGGCCCATTGTTTCCCAGAGGTCCCTTTCCACTACCTGCCTCCAGGATACTACCACCACTACCACCACCTACTACCACTAGCGTAGCCAGAAAAAAATTTCGGGGGTGGATGCAAAATTTTTTCGGGGGGTCTGGGGAGCGGAGCCCCCCAGAAGCTGAGAAATTTTTCTATTTCGTCACCTTCGTGGAATTTTTACAGAGCATTCGTTGAAATTACAATAATATTTAAGGCGCGGTGCGTGTTTGTGTACCCAAATGAAGCAGAAGTTGGTTAAAGTACACCAAATAGGGTAATTGGTTCTCATTTTTTAGTGCGAAACACGTATTATAATGGTATATATAACACACTTATTTCGCGCCGAAGGCGAGAAAAATTTTTTAAAAAGGCGTAAGGCAGGAAAAAAATCCTGGGGGCAACACATTTCGGGGGAATTCGCCATCCACCCCCCCCCGGCACGCGCCGCAAAAACCAAAGGAGAAGAAGTAGAAGTTATATTATTTATATATATATATTTATATATATTTATATATATATATATATATATATATATATATATATATATATATACTTTACAGAAACACGTAATGCACTTACGCAAGATTGAATCAACCATGTCGACGCTCATAATTGCCCCCAAATTCCAATGAGCAAGCCATGTCTCAAGAGGTGTGTTTTCATCCATTGCATGGAATATGCCTGGAGTCAAATTGCCTGCTTTGTCGAGCCGGGGAAATCAGCGCCAAAGAGGGGTAAAAACGCCCTCACAGGGAAGTCAGGGTAGCAGACAGAGAAACCTAGCATAGCGCAAATTAAAGTGCGTTCTTTATATGTACTACAAATTTCTACCCAAAACATTAGGGACAAGGGATAGGGGCGTATCAATGGTGGGGGCGGGGGGCGGCGAAAGAAGAAAAAGGGCAAAACCCAAAAAAGTTCTTTCAACTTTTTAACGGCATATTTATTGCATTTAATTTGGAATGCATCCGAGTTTTCGGAGAAATTTACCATTTTCGCCTAAAAGTGTTCAGGAATTTTAAAAAATATTCAGTTCTTCAGTATATATATATGAAAAGAATTAAAGATCCAAAGACCAATAAAAAACAAAAAATTCTTCAACTCCTGGGGGGGGGGCGCTCCGCTGAAAATTTTTACCGCCCCCGTCACCTAATCCTTGATTCACCAGTGATCAGGGGCGCACTTTAAGGGGAGCGGGCGGCCGCCCCCACGTAAAAGAAAAGTTTTATTGTCCAACGCACAGCACGGACACAAAATTTGGATAATGTTCGCGCAGGCGCGAAATTATCTTCACTTTTACTTAATGTACGCTTATTTTAGCTTTTGAACCTTTCCATAGCAAATTTTTTGACCGGGAAACCACCTTTTTCTGGAGTTTCTCTCCAAACACCACTCAAACAAGGGTGCCCAGGAAATGTGAAATTTTAAGGATTTTTGTCAAATTTTCAAAAATTTTTCAAAAAGTTTTCAAAAAATCCAAATTTTAGGCGTAAGTAAAATGTATACGTATATATAATTGTTAATTGAGAGAAGAAACGGGTTTGAAAAAGTTTTGTGGACTTTCTAACCGAATGTTTAAGACTTAGAAACCTGTTTAAAGTTTGAGTTTAAAACACTACCTATTAAGCTAAATTTCTTCAATTCAACGACAATTCTGGGCTACCCCCCCTCCGGATTTTCAGATTTTGTCACCATCCTCCAATTTTTTGGCCAAAAAGTGGCCAAAATAGCAAAAAATCCTAACTTTAGGGGGTTTTGGCAATTTGCAGCAATTACCCCGTCTCGAGCCGAACCCACCGCCCGACCCGCCCTCTCCCCCCAAATTTTTTGCCCAGCCACACCTATGTATGGTGGAGAGGGGTGTCCCCCACGTACACCCAGGCGCGTAGCCAGGGGGAGGGGGTGCGAGGGGGGCATGCCCCCCCGAAATCGGAGACAAAAAATTTTTAGCAAGTAGCAGCCGGGCGAATAAATATTTTGAAAAATTTTCGTCTGCGGCGCTACTTTTCAAAGGAAATATCTCAAAAAGCTCCAATTTTGCGTGAAAATTTCCACCAACTGTGTAGTTGCGGTAGAAGTTTCAGTGCATTTTTAGCTTGCCCCCCTCCGAAATTTTTTCCCGCTACGCTAGCAGTGTATATATTTTTTAGGGATTTTTTCCGGGGGGGGCTTCCCGTGGGGGGGGGGGGAAGAAATTTTCGGGGGGGGAGAGATTTTTTTGCAAAAACGAGCCAAAAAATGGTATTTTTTGGCGTATTTGCATGGTGAAACACAAAAAGTTCTCAAAAATGCCAGGATTTAAGGTATAAATTGCCATTTTTACGAAAAATCTCCGGCAAAGCCGGAAAATTTTTGAAAATTTGACCATTTTTGGAAAAAATGTAGACCTCATTAAGGGGGCAGACCAAAATCCCGGCGGGGGGCGATTTTGGGGGGGGAGGCATTTTCGAGGGGGAGGTCAATTTCGGGGGGGGGCACGCCCCGTAAAAAATGGCGCTGCGTAGCGTACATTGGCGTAAATGGCGCTAACCCTGCGCTAGCGTACACCTTATGCCCCCCCAAAAGGAGGGTCCGCCGACCCTCCCCCTCAAGCTTTTTTCCAACCCCTCCCCCAAATCGATTTTTTCAGCCCCCTTCTCCCTTTTTTGCAGGACCCCTCCCTACCTTTTTCAAACACCCACCCTCACCTTTTTCGCTAGCCACCCACACCTATGGGGGAGGGGCAGGGCATAGGTGTGGCTGGGCAAAAATCAGGGGGAGGGGTTCCGACGGAGGGTGGGGAGGAGACTTTCCTAAATTTTCGATTTTATGCCATTTTTGTCCAAAAATCTGGAGGGGGTAGCAAAATTCTGAAAACCTAGTGGGCATAGGTGTGGCTGGGCAAAAAATCTGGGGGGGGGGGGTTCCGACGGAGGATGGGGGGACCCCCCTAAATCTTCGATTTTATGCCATTTTTGACCACTTTTTGGTGGTCCCCAAAAATCCCCCCGTAGGTGTAACGGAGATTTGGGGTGGGGGAGGCTCCCCAAACATTTTGGCGATTTTTGACTACCCCCCCTAGTTGGGGGGGAGGTCCCCCTCCCAAAAGTTTTGGAAGAGGGTTGAAAAAAGGGCTGGGGGGCCACCCCCCCCACCTTGGACCTATGGTCTCCCCCACCCCCAACACACCTATGGGGAGGGGGATCTGGAAAAAAGGGGCAGGGGGTCGACAAAATCGGTTTTCCGTTAAAAAACTGAAATTTTCTTTAATTTTCAGCTATTTTTAGCGATTTTTAAGGTAATTAAGCTAATTTTAGCAATTTTTCGCTAATTTTTGGCAATTTTAATTCCGAATTTTTGTTTAATATTTTCAAAAATTTAAGCAGGGGTTTGAAACTTTTCGGGGATTTTTTAGCCGAAGGCCCGTTTGGGGGGAGGGGTCCCCCATACACACCTATGCGTATGCCACCAAATTTCCAAACTTTACACGACCAAGTTTCCAAAGAAACTGCATCCGCCCATCCCTCAAATCACGCAAGACATCACTACAAGCTTGTTGGGTGGAGGAATACTCAATGCCAACCAAACTTAAATAAATGAAAGTTAGTCAGCAAGCAGCTAGAAGGACGAAACTCTCAATAGAAGATCTTGACTGGACCACTTAAGTGCAAATCAAGTCAGCTGGTAATACTCATTAACACTTAACCGCATGAAATTGTGTATTTCAAAAATAACCAATTAGAAAATGAAAACGGCAGGTTAGGGAAATTTTTCAAACAACAATATTACAGTTCCCTTCATCAAATTTAGGATGGTTAAACCATAAATAATGAAACGTAAAAGTTCAACTTTGAACTAGACTTTGAAAAAATAAGTTACAAGTTCAAGGTTCCTTCATTAGGACGGCTAAACATTAATAAAGGAAGTTAATAAATTAAAATTTGAAAGTTCTTCTGCCACCCCAATCAGATCAGACACATGAACTGAAATTTGTGCTCCGAAAAACGGCAATGCACTAACAACTTAAACATTTTTAATGCAATGAACCAAGCGCAAGGGTCATCCTCGTAATCGATAATGCATTTACATAAATTTGTTGGAAATCAAGAATTCACGAATTTCACGTGATATTTTGTCTTTGGTCATATAACCATGTGTAATATATGCATGTGTAATATATATATATATATATATATATATATATATATATATATATATATATTATATGTATATGTATGTATGTATATATCCATGTATCATGTCCATTGGCATCTGTCTCAGCTGTAGTGTTTGAACTCACGACGCTGTACATGTAAGAATTGCACAGCGAGATGTTGGAGCATACAGTAACAAGCAGGGGGATTGTGTACTGGCTAAAGATGAGATGACTAAACAGTATCTTATTCAAACTGACCGGTAAAACTGTTACAGAAGAAGTTTCTGAAGAAGTTTTAAAAACTGAACTCATTGAAAGTAGTAAGATTAGTCAGGTGTGATCTTTCAGGCTTGTTAAAAAATTACTTTACCTTAAAATTTTTAAGGTTGCAGCTGCAGGAATTATTGTTATGAGTTGGTTACTGTTTTCTTTTTCAGCATCAGGACTTTTCAAGGTCGCCATATATTTCTGTCTTTTCCAAATGTACCTAAATCTTATGCTCAAATCTCCCCTATTCTTGGGCAAATGGTTACTTATTGGGATATCCACTTATTGTTACTTGTTCATAAACTTTTAATGCTATTTTTAAAATAGTCTAAACTTTTCGCATGCTGGTTCGATTCACTCAATAATAATAGTTTCTTGGTCCTCCTATTTTTTTGCTTGATTTGCTTTAGCATGACTGCTACTGCTTATGTTGTATTTAAAGCAAGTTTTATTGTCCCACTGAGAGATCTTTTCAGGAAAACCCACCCCTAGCCCAATTTTGTTCAAAAACTTGACCAAGTGATCTGAAATTTGGTACGATTATGTTTTCGACGACACTGAGCTCCATACACTGAGCTTAATAAATATATCTGGCTGGCGAACATTCGTCACTCAGAATCACTTTACTCAGAATTAGATTACACAGAATCACTTTATTCAGAATTTTTTGCTGATAAGTTTGTGGTCAGCGATCTAGGAAATCTGGATATTAATCTGAGTAAGGAAGCGAATTGCATTTACGTAAGAATTTTTGAAAAAAGAAAAACTGAATTTAAAAGTTTAACCTTAAAAATTCTGAGCTAAAATTACATTAAATGTAAAGACAAACTGCGGTTGTGCCTTGTTGCCATTTCTTACAGTTACCTTTTGAGAACGCGTTTTGATTAACGCAACAAGACACAACCGCAGTTTGTCTTTACTTTTAATGTATTTTTGCTTACAATGTTTAACTTTAAATTTTACGATCAATTTTCTTTTTTAACAATTTTACTTTTCGCAATTCACTTTCCTACTCAAACTAATAGTCTCAAGCTCAAAGTGTTTCTAAGTAGTGTGATTCTGAATAGAGTGATTTAGACTAAGGTGATTCCGAGTAGTGATTCTGAGCGAAGACATTCTGATTGGTGAATGGTCAGGCAATCAATCAATATTGTTAAAAATGAACGTGGCACAACAACAACAAATGAAAACTGTTGTAAAGGATGAAAGCAGAATTCAAATATAATAAAATAAACTAAATGTCTTAGTTGAAGTCTAATTTGCTCTATTGCTTCTAATTGCTTCATCTCTTCTTCAGCTGATTCCCCAAAAATTGTCGTGGGCTAAGATTTATTTCCACAAAATTAGCGTAATGACGATTTGTCCCCCTCCCCCCGAAAAACTTAGCCAATGCAGTGGACGTCCCCACAGCAAATTAGCCTACCCCCCCCGGAAAAATAAGCTCAAGCAGAACTTTCCCATTAAGGTGTAACGGATATATGGGGTGCCATTATGCCAGAACGTTGGCCTTTTTTTGAAATTATTTGCACATTTTAGCATCCAACTAGCCCAATTTAGGGCTAATTTTTGTAGTGTAGTGAGTTTTAATGTAGTGAAACTTGATGTCGATTTTTATAAAAAATCCAGGAACTTCCCATTAATAAGGTACATTAACAAATTAGTATGTTTCAGGCACTGAAACTGAAACTAGGTTTCAGGTTGTATAGGGTTACTGAAACTGAAACTTGGAGAGCGGCCTGGAGCTGAAACTTAGGCCGGAGACTAAAACTGAAACTAAGATTGTGCAAATACCTGAATCTCTTACTAAAAAGCTGGTTTCAGTCTGTCCTCAAATCACGAAGATTTGAAGGATTTAAGCAGTGTTTTCGTTAATATCCGGCAGTGGGAGTATAAATAATCATACATTTATGCATCATATTATTTCTGAAGGCTAGAACCTGCAGTTTTTAAGTGAACGGAAACGGAAACTATTTTGTGATGCCGACTGAAACTGAAACTATGTTGTGATGCCGACTGAAACTGAAAACTATTTTGTGATCCCGACAGAAACTGAAACTACTTTGAGAGGAGTCCTTCAACTGAAACTGAAATCACCTTGGACCGCCGACTGAAACTGAAAAACAAAAACTGGTTACTGAAACAGCACTATAACAACTTAACAGACTTTGCTTGGTATATTTACGGAATTACCAGAAGCTAAAAGCCGCAGCGCTTCTGCAAAGCTAGGAGTGCTCCAAATACATATATATATGTATATATATATATATATATATATATATATATATATATATATATATATATATATATATATATATAAACTTAGGTAATCACTAAAGAAACACTGAGTTTCAAAAAATTATCCAAAGCTAGAATGGTTGACAATTGACACCACGCGTGTTAGTGGCCCTTTAGTTGTACTTTTATCATTAGCATTGTAAAGATTTCTTGAATGCAGAATTTTAAGAAACACCACTAATAAAAGGCATACATTAATTGACACAGCAGGAAGCTAACTTATGCAAAAAATTGCAATGATGACATTTATGTCGATTTTGATTCTTTTTGATTTTGTATAAGTCATAACACTGCTTCTTTCACCGGTTTAAATGTGTTTAAATATTACTTTTATTTATTATACATGTGTTTGTCTGCTTTTGTCCTGGCACTTGAATGCCTTCAAACTTAACTCAAAATCGCCGTCGAAGCTGTGCACATTACATCTATACCTTTGTCCAGTTCAAAATTTGTATCAGATGAATGCACATCACATTAATTTCAACTTGACAGCTACATTTCCAGAAATGCACCGTCTTAATTGTTTCCAGGAAGGTGTTATAAATCTTTCATGTCACCCTAAGTGACCAAACTCACGGTTTCTCTTTAACTGGACACGACCAGACGCGCCTGCGTATCTGTTAAAAGTAGGGCAACAGAAGTGCACTCAGATGCACTTTAACTGAAAAACAAATTATACAATTTCCTTTGCACACCGAAACTCGTACTGGGTGTCAAAGGCGTCAAACAGGCGCTCAGGCGTCCAGCCCCCTCCCTACCGCATGCGGTTTATTATATGGAGATTTTAGTCCTTTGTTTTTCAGTTTCCTGAACTGCCATGGGTTGGGGGGCAATTTGCTTGAGCAGTCCACACATTTGGCTGCCAATCACCATAAACTAATTAGGGTTTTATGGTACAGTTTGAAAACTCTCCATTTCTTTCAACTGTTTAAACTTAGGTTCAAAGCTATTTTATCTTAGCAATCAGTAAACTAACTTTTAATTAGACGCATGTCACTAATTGTCGTAAAGTTCAAAAGTATTCCACCCTGAAAACTCTTCAGTTCTCTTTAATGTTAAAATTTAATTCTATTATGTGGGTCACGACACTCTTGGGCCTTTTCTCAGTTAGGAACGTCATCCAAATTATGAACGGGGTCCCGTTAAAAACCCCGCGGAAAAATTTGCAAAAATACCCGTTGAAACCTTACTTTAACCCCGCTGTCTGACGGGGTTTTCTTGTTTTTGTTGTTCACAAAAAACGGGTCTCTTGCGCATTTCCCCCCCCCAGCCCTAACTTTTGATTTTTTTGACCAATAATTTTGTATGGGTGCATACTAGAGGCTGCTGAATTCAAATCTTCAAAAATCTTAAAATTTTAAAAATTTTTTAAAAATTTTAAATTTTATTTTGGTAAGGGGGGACCAAGGGGAACTGAAAAATTTTTTGAAAGAAATTTTGCTGAAAACGTGCATACAGGGGCTTTCAGGGGGCGCTGAGCACGAATCCGAAGTCCGTTTTTTGATAAAGCTTTTCGTTAGCTCTGAATAAGCTTACATCTTAAGCTTATAACTTTAGCTTATTTAAAGCTTAATCGAATAAAGCTTAAAGCTTTATCGAAAAACGGATTTCGGATTCGTGCTCAGCACCCCTGAAAACCCATGTATGCACGTTTTCAGCAAATTTTTTTCAAAACATTTTTCAGTTCCCCTTGGTCCCCCTTACCAAAAATAAAATTTACAATTTTTTAAATTTTTCAAAATTTTAAAATTCTTGAATTTTTGAATTCATCAACCTCTAGTATGCAACCATACAAAATTTCAAAGTTATTGGTAAAAAAATCAAAAGTTATGGCTGGGGGGGGAATTGCGCAATAGACCCCAAAAACTATACATTACAACATCTTTTGACATAAAATTTCTTTGATAAATGGTTTACGCATGTATGCTAATCAACCTGTGTGTTCTTAAAAACTTGGCCTAAGCAAAAACCTTTGTGCTAACTGACGGGAAAAATGTTAAGTACCATAAAAACTAACCCCGTCAGAAACCCCGTCTACAACGGGGTATTTTCAACGGGTTCCCATTGAAAATCCCGTTGTAATTTGGACGACGTTCCTTAGTCTTTCTGACAAAAGATTTGTTATATGAGCACCGTTTGGGTCAAGTAATGGGTGTGGGTCAAGTGGGTAACGCCTAGGTTCCGCCGGTCGGCTGCTGGTCAAAAATATCGCCCCACTTCCAGCTCTGGCTACATTGATTGCGAATCCCTTGCACCTTTCCCAATCCCTAACTTTTGATTTTTTAAACTATTGACTTTGAAATTTTGTATGGATGCATACCGGAGGCTGATGATTTCTAAATTTTTTAAAATTTAAATTAAATCTTAAAAACTTTGAATTCTAGTTTGGTAACGGGGAAATTTTGAAATCTTTTAACTTTTAAAGATTGAAAATTCTTAAATGATTGAATTCGTCAGCCTCCAGTATGCATCGATACAAAATTTCAAAGTTATTAGTCAAAAAAGTCAAAAGAAACGGCTGGGGGAGAGGCATGACGCAAGAGATCCTTAGTTGTTAATCATTGTTTTGTTGTTATTTTCTGATTTTAGCATTCTACGTTCTTGATCTGATTTTGGCTCATTGGTTCATACCATTCATTCCATTGATACATTCCCATTGATACATTCCATTGAACACGTAATGGGACGCCATTTAAGACAGCGACAGAAGCGTCAAGCCCAAGGTAATTTAATATTATTTTTTAATTGCGAGGGCGACTATTTACCTGTTACTTTAGCAACAGTATTGCTCGAAAGTAACCTGGTATCTTGCAAGTACGTGAATTGAATTCAGAATTCAATGCCGAAAACTTTTGTAGTTGTAAACTGACTGAACCGTTCTTACTTTTTATCATAAAACTCATTCCTTACTTCAAAACATATACTACAAATTTCAACAAAATATTATTCCATAAAAAGTTATTAATTCCATAATTTTAATTTTACGGTAGGAAATTTTGCTCCAGGATAACAAGTATCCCCTAAAAGGGAGAATTAATTCCGCTCAGCTGTGAGCGTATTTTAAAGTTTCTGGCTTGCTTATTTATATTGATTTGACTTTATTTCTTGCATACTCAGTAGTAATGTGGCAAAATCGAACTTCGATCTAGTCTAGTCAACCTCCGAGATTTCGATGCAAATCCGACAGATAGACCTCCTACATCTTTTTGGACTTGGCATCGACTTTATTCTCTTATAATCCATTTATTACAAAATTTAGCTTCATATTTGTGTCGGCATGTTTTAAAAAATATGTTTAACACGCTTGTCTGGTTTGATAACACAAAGCGTTGCTTCCGTGTTTAATAGGGTAACTGCAAATTTGATCTGATTTCCGTCAACAGTTGCACTATGGATTTTAAAAAATGCACCTTTCAGTGGGTTTTCTATAAAAAATGAGGTTTTCAATGGCTTTTTTGTGTGCATCAATGCGCTACAAATTGTGATCGTTCAAAGATGAGCCAACCAAAATTAGTAATACCGTAGCACAGACCTGGAACCTGATTTACAGAAAAGGGGGAAAATGGGCCGTGCGTGAAAATTTTGGCCCGTCAAGGTTTTTACTGCGGAAGTTTTGACGAGATTGCGTATAAACGAGTACGAACAGTTTGAGCAAAAGTGGGTGTTCGCATCCAGGCTACTTTTGAGCTGTATATACTAATTTAAAATCTAATCGCCAAAAGAAAGAAAAGAAGAAAATTTAGACAGGGCTGTGTCTTCTGTGATCAGCTTATAAGAAACAGTCAGCTTGGATTTTCAAGTTGCATTTAATCGTTTTTTAGTTTATCAGTTAATTGAATCAGTTTATGTTTTAGTTTTTAATCATTTTAGTTTATGCAAATTTATTTGCTAGCCGGTCTTACCCTACGGCAGTTCAACATTCAAAAATATTCATGTACATAAACTTCCTGGTCTGTGAGATAGCCAACTAATATGCGTATTCTGTTAGGTTTACGTTGAAGTTATGATGCAGAACCAGCAGCCTCAAAAGCAAAAGTATTTGCTTACACTAAGCGCCTGTTGGCGAGACATTGAGACACTAAATGGCTGGACTGAAGAGTGCAAGACAGAGACGAAGCGAAAGCGAGCTTTAATTTTAAGAATGCTCTTGGAAGCCAAAGGGAGCATCTCCTCATCTTTTTTTCTGAAAATGTTCAGAGATGGAATACAGTGATAGTCTCATATTATCCTGCTAAAAGGAACCAGGAACAGAACGTGATTATTTAAATTTTTGAATTCACAACTAGAATTAATTTTCTTTCTTTCAGAAAATATTTTAATGGTTTGTGGGCATATCCATAGGACTTAGTAGCCTACAAATTAATACCGTATTCTCGCGCTGAAGGGAACACCCACTTAGGAGAACATCTTAAGTGAAAAGACTGAAGCAATTTGAAAGTTTAATGTTAAAAGTTAAATTTCCTAAGATTGTCCTACCATTGCTGAAGTTATAGTTCCTTCCAACAAAAAGTAATAGCGCATACCATAAAAATTACAATAATTGAGCAAAATGTAGAAGTAACACGCTTCTCAGCGGAACTGGAGTCCACTGAGAACATGTTGCTGTAAGCGCGAGAATAATAATGCCTTTAGCATAAATGTCAGTTTAACTTTAATGTATCTTTCTATTATGGGCGGCATTTTCGTTTGATATTTATAGTTAGAGCTGCTGTAGAGTTCGTAAAGGAGCATTTTCTGGTGATCTTGGTACTACAAAAATACTCAGCTGCAGCGATTCTACCGGTCAACTTAAAGATTTCAAAAATTCAAAAATATTTCCTTTTTAATTCAGAAAGATTCCTTTTTTAAATTTTCGACATCACTAAGCCTCAAATAGCATCTCGCTAAACTACTATTACTCATTTGGGTCACTCAATAATCTCCAAACCACCTAGCTTATGTAAAAGTTCGAAAACAGATCCGTTCAGCGAAAGTTTGCCAGAGCGGTCGTAAATTATTAAAGTTAGTTATTAACTGGTTGTTTGCATTACTAATGTGGTTTGATAATGCTTTCTATCGCCACAAAAACAATAGACATTTTCTTTTTAATCGATAACAATAAATAAAAAAATTAGTTTAGCTAAAGCCATAGCCTTCAAAATTCAAGATACAAGCTGTGTAGCTGTAGATGCAGTCATGCGGTAGATTGTACGTGCAAGAAGTTGTTATATACTTGTGTTCCACGTGACGTGGCTGGGCGTCCAAATTAAAGTCAAGGTTGGCGGGTGCAGTGGCGGGGGGGGCCGGCCCTCAAAAATGGGTGGTTCTGGCTCGGGGGGGGGGGCGAATCCCACCAGAAGTTGAAAATGTTTTGATAATACGGATTGCAAAGCAAAAATAAGCGTAAATTAGGCAAAAAGCGAGTCAATTTCTTGCCAACGCCGTGACAATTTTCGGAAATGTTGAAAAAGTTGCTATTGAAAGGTTTAAAACGCTGAAAAAAGAGTAAATTAAGCAAAAACGAAGTCGATTTTTTAAATGAGGATCGGGGGTACAATTAAATTTTCCTTTACGTCTGGCTTAGGGGGGGGGGCGGCAGTTGGGTTGTCAGGGGAAGGGAGCCCCCGTCCTTTGCCATTTGGGCCCCTCATGTCTAGTGCAAGGTTTCGCAAATTTATTCAAATTGATACTGTAATTTTGATTTGTAAATTTTGATACTGTAATTTTTTCCTAAAAATCTAAAAATTAGTATTAAAAATGCAAAATTTATCGTGAAATAAAGGTCAAAATTTGGCAAAAATTGGATTTCTATTGAACGTACTTACATTGTAAACATAGGTGTGTTAGGGGTGGGCGGGGGCGCGGGGCACTTATAAAGTTGGGGGGGGACAAAAATTTTGCCTTGGTGTCCCCCCTTATGTTTCGAAAAAATTTTTTGTCTCCGATTTGGATGAGAAGGTGCCCCTAGGATAAATCGAGGTCGCTGATTTCAGAAATCGAATCGTGAGATCGATCCGATCAATCGATCGATCAGTAGAATCGATCGATCAAAATCGAACAAACATTTTTTTGTCTCAGATTTTCGCAAAAAGTCGCCTAATAAGGGTAATTCGGGGGCGCTGATTCCGAATCTGCGGTCGAAATTTCATGAAAATCGATCCTGCACCCGCAAAAATCGATTTTCATCGGTTTTCTCAAAAATCGTCTATAAGTCGAATTTGGCAGCTCTGATCGAAATGTCGGCTGCAGATTCGGAATCAGCGCCCCCGGATTACCCTATAGGCGATTTTTTGCGAAAATCTGAGACAAAAAAATGTTTGTTCGATTTTGATCGATCGATTCTACTGATTGATCGATTCATCGGATCGACATAGGTGTACCACCTGTTTGGGTTGGGGGGGGGGAGTAGAAGGTCCAAATTTGGCTCGGGGGACCCCACCAAAATCCGAAATTTGGGGGAGGGGGACCCCCCCTAAACTGTACCCAAGTTTTTTTAGCTAAAAATGCTCCTTTTTCGATGTACAGTACGTTAAACATACTCAAAAGCTTCTGTCAATAGTTTTCGTATGCGAAAATAGGGCTTGAAAATTGACAAATGTGTGCTAAAATATGCCTAAATTAGCCGAGATTGTGGTTTATAATTGCGTATATTACCTTTTAATTGCTATAAATAACCATCTTCAGCTCTTTCTATGTGATTTATAGCCATTTTTTTGAATTTTTTTCAAAAATTCAGAAAGTGCAAAAAATTTTCAGAAATTTTGCATTTTTTACTTGGTTTGGACCCAATTTTAGGGGGGAGGGGGTTTGAGCTCGGCTTGGGGTGGGGGAAGTAGTTGAGGTCGGGTAGGGGGGGAGGGGGGTCTGGCCTCTCCGTGGGGGGGTCTCACAGTGGGCAAACTGTAGCCTGGTACACCTATGCGGATCGATCTCCCGATTCAATTTTTGAAATCAGCGATCTTGATTTACCCTAGTTGCACCTTCTCATCCAAATCGGAGACAAAAAATTTTTTTTGAAACAGGGGGGGGACCAAGGCAAAATTTTTGTCCCCCCCATCTGTATAAGTGCCGGCGGGCGGACCCTTTCCCCCAAATGGACATGTCCCTGACCCCCCATAAAAATTGTTCAACGCCTCCCCCACCAAATCGGCATTCGTTGGAACCCCCTAGACTTTTCAAAGCCCCTAGCTAAATTTCTGAACTAAAACTGTTGCCAAAAATTGGAAATTGTGAAAAAATTACGAAAAATTGCAACCATTTGCTCAAGCATGCTAAAAATCGCTAAAAATAGCTGGCAGTTTGAAAAACCTTTTATGTTTCGATCGAAAAACCGATTCTTCTAACACCTTCCTTGAAAATTTTTCATGCCCCCCAAGTTTTTTAGTGTTTGGCGACCCCTTCTCCCATTGTGGCTGGGCAAAAATCTGGCCAGTCTCGGTGTCGGTCTCGGTCTCGCTCACCCAAAAGTCTCAGTTTCGGGCCGAGACCAAAAATTTTTTGAAAACATCAAATTTTAGCGAAAATTTTAAATTAATGTAACGAAAATTAACTGACGAGGTGCGGAAACCGATGTTCATGTGTTAAAGCCACTAATACTGTTCCTTAGCCTCAAAAACTGGAAGAAAATAAATTTAAGCTTGAAATTGCCAGTCTCGGTCTCGCCCAAAAGCCGAGACTTGGCCAGTTTCGGTCTCGCCCCGGGGGAGGGTCCCCAAACATTGCCAAAAACCCCCTAAATTTTCGATTTTTTGCCAATTTTGGCCAAACATTTGGGGGGATGGCAAAATCCGGAAATCTGGGGGGAGGGGTTGCCAAAATTTGTCGTTTTGGTGGGGGTTCCCCCCCTTAGCACACCTATGCCTTCTCTTCTTCCCTTTTTTGCCAGACCCCCCACCCCAGCTTTTTGCGCTAGCCACTACTATGGTCATTAGTCAGTTCAGTAGTAGGTTAGTTGCTGTGCGCTAACCTAACCTGGTGTATATATAGGATGCAACTGGTCCGTTAGCCGTAGCTTAAAACAAGCAGAGGCTAATTGACCAGTTGTATACCATACAGCAGTTTAGCTTTAGAAACTAACCGCGCATTGCTGGGCTTATACTAGGCAATTTGTCTTGGGGGGGGGCGCTCGGGGGGCGAGTCATTCTTGGGGGCAAAAGGTTTTCAAATTTTTTCTAAAAACATGCAAAAATGTGCTCTATTTTATAGTAATCGCCAAAAAGTTAGTTTTTAGTGCAAAAATAGCGCTTAAATAGGCAAAACTCGACTGAAAATCTCCGGCGAAGCCTGAAAATGTTTGAAAATATTGCCTTCTGAGCGAGTTTTTCAGGGCAAAGGTTGGTACCAAAAAGGGCACCCACTTTTCTTGGGGAGGGCACGAGTTTTTTGTGGGGAAGAGTGTTTGCCCCCCCCAGTAGAATAAGCCCAGCATTGTAGGGGTGCAGTCATAGGTGTAACGGAGATTTGGGGGCGGGTGTGGGGCTCCTCCCTTTTGTGGGGGGGGGGCTCTGGGGGCGGGTGTGGGGCTCCTCCCTTTTGTGGGGGGGGGGGGGGCTCTGGAGACCTCCAACTGCTCTCCTCCCGATTTGTTTCTATTTTAATGCCCAAAGCCAAAAATTGCATTTTCTGTAATTTCTACTGCCAAAAACGTATATACATCTATGAAATAATTTTAATATTACACTGTTTTAAATTGACTAGATTGGATTGTTTTAAACTAGTTTATATAGTTTTAGCTAGTTTAGTTTTAAATCGAGAAAAAAGTTTGAACGGTGAAACCAAGAGGGTTTCATCCTCGTGCTAGGGGAGGCGAGAACGAATTCGGGGAGAACCTCGTTTATATCGATTACTGCTAATTAGCCCAGTTCGATATTTGAAAATTTCGGCAGTCCTGAAGTACGTGATGTAATTGAGGATTCCGGTTCTTCTGTGTTGTGCGAGTGCATTTATCTTGCGCTCACTTGGTCAACTAATTGACTCTTTAACTTTTTTTCTATGTATTATTTGCAACATGTACAGTATGTTTCACATAATCTGATATTTTTTATACTTTTGTAGGCAGATCGAATAGAGGATTATTTCGGAATAAGTTTGTGAAGGAAGTTGACGTTCAAGCAGAGCGCCTTGAAGAGTTGCATGTTGCTGACGCCGTTCCGCCTACGACACCTAAGGTAACGTTAGGGGTCTACTGGAATTCTTGTTCCGGAACTTTTCGATTCCGGTTTTTCAGACCGCATACTGGAACCAGCCTGTTATTGAAGCAAAATTTTTGTTAAATTTTTTCAAACTTTTGAGATATTTGCATCCAAAATTTGATTGTCTCAAAAATTTTACACCTGCGGCAATGTTGCAATCTTTAGCCTATGTATACGTATACGTCATGTATAGATATGCACGGACTTTATCTAGGGGGGGGCATTCAAAGTGGTCTAAAATTGCCAAAAATGCAGTAAACATGCCTGTTTTCTACATATGCTGCTTAAAAGTGCTCAAAAATAGAGTGAGCACTAAAATAGACAATTTTAAATACCTGCCAAGCCGGAAAAGTTTTGAAAACTGATCAAAAATTCTGAAAATTTGACATTTTCTGGGCACCTTATAGTGAGTTGGGGGAAGCCCAAAAAAGTGGGGTGAATGAATCGGGGGGCACTAAAGGAAGGGGGGGGGGGTAAAAAGCCCCCCTAAAAAGCCCAGCAGACCCGCACCCAGAATTTTGAAAAGGTGGTCCACTGTCAAATGCAAATGCAAGGAAGGTCCTCGGTCAAATGCAAGGGGTGGGGTCTGGGGCGCTCAGCCCCTCAGATGTTGAAGGACTGTTGCATTTTCGCCCTGATATCTTGTTTTGGATAATTCTTTCACCTGGGCTATTGGGCTAAAGGCGTGACAAAGTGTTTTAACGTATACTATGGAATAAGCTAAAATTTTTTCCTGCTGTTTACCCATAAAGGAGGAGGGTCTAGACCCATGGACCCCTCCTCCCTTGGTTCCGTCCTTGATACCCTAGCGTGGTTCAATCGTCTGTTATTACTTGTTTGCATAGATTCTTTAGTTATTCTTCTGTTGCAAAAGAATGTTTTTCTGTCGAAAAGTTTCCTAACGGTATGTGTGTGTTATGCCGAGAATGTTTCTCAAATTGCCGATTATTCATGGCAACGCTTTTTGCTGATTGTCGGTAAAAATTTTATAATTCTGCTATGTTGTGTACAATGTTATAGTTTGCATCAAAACCAGAAGCGGTTGATAACCCTGTTGTTTCCCGGAATAGAAGAAAGAGGGAAGCGAAAAAGGTCAAGGTATGTTGTTTCTTGCATTTGATTTCGTATTAACGTATTATAAATGCTACAGTAGCGCCGGAGGGGGCAGGTCTTGTCGGGGGAAATCTAAAAAATTTCTCGCCGTCGGCACGAATTTTATGAATAACTCATTAAAAACCTATATATATATATATATTTGCACATCAAAATACGCTGCTGAATTTTCTAAAATTTCACAGAATTTGCTCTGAAAAATAAGTTTCAATCCTGCCATTATTATAAAAACGTCTGGCTTTTAAAATTAGGGGGCTCCGCCCTCCCTCCCCCGCCTATTTCTACGAGGAGCTCTGCTGGCATCATCCTCTTTTTCTATGATATCGGCGGAATCCGTGCCTTTTGAATTTTATTTAATGAAGTTAAGCTTAGTAAGCAGCGCTAGGAATATTTGAATTTTGGCGTCGATCTTTTCTTTGGCTTTTCAGAAAATTTCTATGATCGAAATTCTGTCTATATTGGATAATTGTAGTTGGTATATAGCTGGCATTTTTAGTGGCCGTAGGGTGTTACCCCTACAACATGTTTCTGGCTTTATCCTATTCCAAAATTTCTGGAGGGGGAAAGTCTGGGTATTGGGGCGCCCACCCCCCTGCCTGGAGGGTTCACAGATTTCTGGGGATGGTGGCGAACTTTTTACGCAAAATGTTTAAAAATTGCTATTTTTTGCTGCTGAGCTAAAAATTGAACAATGTTTAGCTTATGTACATGTTAACTTAACTCTTTCTGTGCTTTTCTGTATGTACTTAGCTGGTCAGTTACTTCGGTCGTTTTTTGTACTGAAAGCACGTTTATGAGTGTACGTATGTCGCGACCCTCCGTGCCTGAGGCAATAGCAGCGTTGAGGAATAGAATTGAAATTTATTTTTTTCATATAATATCTTTGTTGATGGCAAAACTCTAAAACATTGCCGCGACCCTCCGTGCCTGCGGCAATAGCAGGTTTGAGTTCCAATTTAGGAATTTATTGTTTTTTCATTCTAATTTCTGTTGAGGGAAAATTCTAAAACATTGCCGCGACCCTCCGTGCCTGCGGCAATAGCATCTTTGAGTTCCACTTTAGAAATTTGTTTTTTCATTCTAATTTCTGTTGAGGGAAAAATTCTAAAACATTGCCGCGGCCCTCCGTGCCTGCGGCAATAGCAGCTTTGAGTTCCAATTTAGGAATTTGTTTTTTCATTTTAATTTCTGTTGAGGGAAAAATTCTAAAACATTGCCGCGACCCTACGTGCCTGCGGCAATAGCAGCTTTGAGTTCCAATTTAGGAATTTATTGTTTTTTCATTCTAATTTCTGCTGAGGGAAAAATTCTAAAACATTGCCGCGACCCTCCGTGCCTGCGGCAATAGCAGGTTGAGTTCTAGTTTCGGAATTTATTTTTTCATATAATTTCTTTGTTGAGGGCAAAACTCTAAAACATTGCCGCGACCCTCCGTGCCTGAGGCAATAGAAGCTTTGAGTTCCAATTTAGGAATTTATTGTTTTTTTCATTCTAATTTCTGTTGAGGGAAAAATTCTAAAACATTGCCGCGACCCTCCGTGCCTGCGGCAATAGCAGGTTTGAGTTCTAGTTTCGGAATTTATTGTTTTTTCATTCTAATTTCTGCTGAGGGAAAAATTCTAAAACATTGCCGCGACCCTCCGTGCCTGCGGCAATAGCAGGTTGAGTTCTAGTTTCGGAATTTATTTTTTCATATAATTTCTTTGTTGAGGGCAAAACTCTAAAACATTGCCGCGACCCTCCGTGCCTGAGGCAATAGAAGCTTTGAGTTCCAATTTAGGAATTTATTGTTTTTTCATTCTAATTTCTGTTGAGGGAAAAATTCTAAAACATTGCCGCGACCCTCCGTGCCTGCGGCAATAGCAGGTTTGAGTTCCAATTTAGGAATTTATTGTTTTTTCATTCTAATTTCTGTTGAGGGAAAAATTCTAAAACAATGCCGCGACCCTCCGGGCCTGCAGCAATTAGCAGGTTTGAGTTCCAATTTAGGAATTTATTGTTTTTTCATTCTAATTTCTGTTGAGGGAAAAATTCTAAAACATTGCCGCGACCCTCCGTGCCTGCGGCAATAGCAGGTTTGAGTTCCAATTTAGGAATTTATTGTTTTTTCATTCTAATTTCTGTTGAGGGAAAAATTCTAAAACATTGCCGCGACCCTCCGTGCCTGCGGCAATAGCATCTTTGAGTTCCAATTTAGAAATTTGTTTTTTCATTCTAATTTCTGTTGAGAGAAAAATTCTAAAACATTGCCGCGGCCCTCCGTGCCTGCGGCAATAGCAGCTTTGAGTTCCAATTTAGGAATTTGTTTTTTCATTTTAATTTCTGTTGAGGGAAAAATTCTAAAACATTGCCGCGACCCTACGTGCCTGCGGCAATAGCAGCTTTGAGTTCCAATTTAGGAATTTATTGTTTTTTCATTCTAATTTCTGCTGAGGGAAAAATTCTAAAACATTGCCGCGACCCTCCGTGCCTGCGGCAATAGCAGGTTTGAGTTCTAGTTTCGGAATTTATTGTTTTTTCATTCTAATTTCTGCTGAGGAAAAAATTCTAAAACATTGCCGCGACCCTCCGTGCCTGCGGCAATAGCAGCTTTGAGTTCCAATTTAGGAATTTATTGTTTTTTCATTCTAATTTCTGCTGAGGGAAAAATTCTAAAACATTGCCGCGACCCTCCGTGCCTGCGGCAATAGCAGGTTGAGTTCTAGTTTCGGAATTTATTTTTTCATATAATTTCTTTGTTGAGGGCAAAACTCTAAAACATTGCCGCGACCCTCCGTGCCTGAGGCAATAGAAGCTTTGAGTTCCGATTTAGGAATTTTTTGTTTTTTCATTCTAATTTCTGTTGAGGGAAAAATTCTAAAACATTGCCGCGACCCTCCGTGCCTGCGGCAATAGCAGGTTTGAGTTCCAATTTAGGAATTTATTGTTTTTTCATTCTAATTTCTGTTGAGGGAAAAATTCTAAAACAATGCCGCGACCCTCCGGGCCTGCAGCAATTAGCAGGTTTGAGTTCCAATTTAGGAATTTATTGTTTTTTCATTCTAATTTCTGTTGAGGGAAAAATTCTAAAACATTGCCGCGACCCTCCGTGCCTGCGGCAATAGCATCTTTGAGTTCCAATTTAGAAATTTGTTTTTTCATTCTAATTTCTGTTGAGAGAAAAATTCTAAAACATTGCCGCGGCCCTCCGTGCCTGCGGCAATAGCAGCTTTGAGTTCCAATTTAGGAATTTGTTTTTTCATTTTAATTTCTGTTGAGGGAAAAATTCTAAAACATTGCCGCGACCCTACGTGCCTGCGGCAATAGCAGCTTTGAGTTCCAATTTAGGAATTTATTGTTTTTTCATTCTAATTTCTGCTGAGGGAAAAATTCTAAAACATTGCCGCGACCCTCCGTGCCTGCGGCAATAGCAGGTTTGAGTTCTAGTTTCGGAATTTATTGTTTTTTCATTCTAATTTCTGCTGAGGAAAAAATTCTAAAACATTGCCGCGACCCTCCGTGCCTGCGGCAATAGCAGCTTTGAGTTCCAATTTAGGAATTTATTGTTTTTTCATTCTAATTTCTGCTGAGGGAAAAATTCTAAAACATTGCCGCGACCCTCCGTGCCTGCGGCAATAGCAGGTTGAGTTCTAGTTTCGGAATTTATTTTTTCATATAATTTCTTTGTTGAGGGCAAAACTCTAAAACATTGCCGCGACCCTCCGTGCCTGAGGCAATAGAAGCTTTGTTTTTTCATTCTAATTTCTGTTGAGGGAAAAATTCTAAAACATTGCCGCGACCCTCCGTGCCTGCGGCAATAGCAGGTTTGAGTTCCAATTTAGGAATTTATTGTTTTTTCATTCTAATTTCTGTTGAGGGAAAAATTCTAAAACAATGCCGCGACCCTCCGGGCCTGCAGCAATTAGCAGGTTTGAGTTCCAATTTAGGAATTTATTGTTTTTTCATTCTAATTTCTGTTGAGGGAAAAATTCTAAAACATTGCCGCGACCCTCCGTGCCTGCGGCAATAGCAGGTTTGAGTTCTAGTTTCGGAATTTATTGTTTTTTCATTCTAATTTCTGCTGAGGGAAAAATTCTAAAACATTGCCGCGACCCTCCGTGCCTGCGGCAATAGCAGCTTTGAGTTCCAATTTAGGAATTTATTGTTTTTTCATTCTAATTTCTGCTGAGGGAAAAATTCTAAAACATTGCCGCGACCCTCCGTGCCTGCGGCAATAGCAGGTTGAGTTCTAGTTTCGGAATTTATTTTTTCATATAATTTCTTTGTTGAGGGCAAAACTCTAAAACATTGCCGCGACCCTCCGTGCCTGAGGCAATAGAAGCTTTGAGTTCCAATTTAGGAATTTATTGTTTTTTCATCCTAATTTCTGTTGAGGGAAAAATTCTAAAACATTGCCGCGGCCCTCCGTGCCTGCGGCAATAGCAGCTTTGAGTTCCAATTTAGGAATTTATTGTTTTTCATTCTAATTTCTGTTGAGGGAAAAAGTGTAAAACATTGCCGCGACCCTCCGTGCCTGCGGCAATAGCAGGTTTGAGTTCTAGTTTCGGAATTTATTGTTTTTTCATTCTAATTTCTGTTGAGGGAAAAATTCTAAAACATTGCCGCGACCCTCCGTGCCTGCGGCAATAGCAGCTTTGAGTTCCAATTTAGGAATTTATTGTTTTTCATTCTAATTTCTGCTGAGGGAAAAATTCTAAAACATTACCGCGACCCTCCGTGCCTGCGGCAATAGCAGCTTTGAGTTCCAATTTAGGAATTTATTGTTTTTTCATTCTAATTTCTGCTGAGGGAAAAATTCTAAAACATTGCCGCGACCCTCCGTGCCTGCGGCAATAGCAGCTTTGAGTTCCAATTTAGAAATTTATTGTTTTTTCATTCTAATTTCTGCTGAGGGAAAAATTCTAAAACATTGCCGCGACCCTCCGTGCCTGCGGCAATAGCAGCTTTGAGTTCCAATTTAGGAATTTATTGTTTTTCATTCTAATTTCTGCTGAGGGAAAAATTCTAAAACATTGCCGCGACCCTCCGTGCCTGCGGCAATAGCAGGTTGAGTTCTAGTTTCGGAATTTATTTTTTCATATAATTTCTTTGTTGAGGGCAAAACTCTAAAACATTGCCGCGACCCTCCGTGCCTGAGGCAATAGAAGCTTTGAGTTCTAATTTAGGAATTTATTGTTTTTTCATTCTAATTTCTGCTGAAGGAAAAATTCTAAAACATTGCCGCGACCCTCCGTGCCTGCGGCAATAGCAGCTTTGAGTTCCAATTTAGGAATTTATTGTTTTTCCATTCTAATTTCTGCTGAGGGAAAAATTCTAAAACATTGCCGCGACCCTCCGTGCCTGCGGCAATAGCAGGTTGAGTTCTAGTTTTGGAATTTATTTTTTCATATAATTTCTTTGTTGAGGGCAAAACTCTAAAACATTGCCGCGACCCTCCGTGCCTGAGGCAATAGAAGCTTTGAGTTCTAATTTAGGAATTTATTGTTTTTTCATTCTAATTTCTGCTGAGGGAAAAATTCTAAAACATTGCCGCGACCCTCCGTGCCTGCGGCAATAGCAGCTTTGAGTTCCAATTTAGGAATTTATTGTTTTTTCATTCTAATTTCTGCTGAGGGAAAAATTCTAAAACATTGCCGCGACCCTCCGTGCCTGCGGCAATAGTAGCTTTGAGTTCCAATTTAGGAATTTATTGTTTTTTCATTCTAATTTCTGCTGAGGGAAAATTCTAAAACATTGCCGCGACCATCCGTGCCTGCGGCAATAGCAGCTTTGAGTTCCAATTTAGGAATTTATTGTTTTTTCATTCTAATTTCTGCTGAGGGAAAATTCTAAAACATTGCCGCGACCATCCGTGCCTGCGGCAATAGCAGCTTTGAGTTCCAATTTAGGAATTTATTGTTTTTTCATTCTAATTTCTGCTGAGGGAAAAATTCTAAAACATTGCCGCGACCCTCCGTGCCTGCGGCAATAGTAGCTTTGAGTTCCAATTTAGGAATTTATTGTTTTTTCATTCTAATTTCTGCTGAGGGAAAATTCTAAAACATTGCCGCGACCCTCCGTGCCTGCGGCAATAGCAGCTTTGAGTTCCAATTTAGAAATTTATTGTTTTTTCATTCTAATTTCTGCTGAGGGAAAACTCTAAAACATTGCCGCGACCCTCCGTGCCTGCGGCAATAGCAGGTTTGAGTTCTAGTTTCGGAATTTATTGTTTTTTCATTCTAATTTCTGCTGAGGGAAAAATTCTAAAACATTGCCGCGACCCTCCGTGCCTGCGGCAATAGCAGCTTTGAGTTCCAATTTAGGAATTTATTGTTTTTTCATTCTAATTTCTGTTGAGGGAAAAATTCTAAACCATTGCCGCGACCCTCCGTGTGCCTGCGGCAGTAGCAGCTTTGAGTTCCAATTTAGGAATTTGTTTTTTCATCCTAATTACTGTTGAGGGAAAAATTCTAAAACATTGCCGCGGCCCTCCGTGCCTGCGGCAATAGCAGCTTTGAGTTCCAATTTAGGAATTTATTGTTTTTTCATTCTAATTTCTGTTGAGGGAAAAAGTGTAAAACATTGCCGCGACCCTCCGTGCCTGCGGCAATAGCAGGTTTGAGTTCTAGTTTCGGAATTTATTGTTTTTTCATTCTAATTTCTGCTGAGGGAAAAATTCTAAAACATTGCCGCGGCCCTCCGTGCCTGCGGCAATAGCAGCTTTGAGGTACTAAGATATTGGCCTGGTTGCTCTTAATACATCCCTGGAAATGTTATGTCCTTGATAAGTTCTTAGGTTATATATATTAGTTTGTATTGTTTCGATATGTTATGTCTTTCCCCCGGCTCCAACGGTAAATGCATCATGGCAGGTGTGTAAGGTGAGCCGTAATGGCATGCCTAATTACGTTCACTTTCTCTTGTTAATAGCTTCCGTACGTTCCTCAATTGTTTTTCGATAGTGTAAAATATGCATTGCCTGTTTGTATCCTGTTTTGCAGTATATCCAAAAAACTTCTCAGGAATGACAAACATAGTTCTGTACCATGTTTTTAATTTATAAGAAATTCTATATATAATACGTAGTTATCCAAAAATTGCCCTGGAAGTTTGTTGTCATGTTTTGATGGTATTTGCCAGGCTGATCGATCTTCTGCCATGGTAGCTTCATCTCCGGCCAAGTCTGACTCTGATCGCAGCAATCCAACGCCTGCTCCACCGGAAGCGGACGCTGCTCAGGTAATCTTGTGTTCATGGTTTGGGTCTTTTGCGAATCAGTGTTTGTCTTCAGTGGCCACAAAGGTCCATGACTCTAATGAACAATGGTTAGCTTTTTGCGGCGAGAATTTAGACATACCAAAAAAGCGCCCACCCCCCCCCGAAAAAACGCCCATGGGCTATATTTTGGAAACTGTCTTATAATTACAGCTTTGCCAATTTTCGATAAATTCAATAAATTTCTACGGACAAGTTGCTCATAATATGTCTATCCAAACAACCGGAAATTGATTATAAGCCTTACAATAGCTTAAACTGACAATTTTATTCACAAACTTTTAGTTTTCTAAGTCATGAAAGTGAGCATTGAGAAATCCAAAAAAGCGCCCACCCCCCGAAAAAACGCCCATGGGCGTTTTATTGGGTGGGCCACTGTTTGGCATAATACGGTAGCTCTTGCAGCTCTTGCAAAGATACTGTAATGTCTTTAAAGACTGTTGAGATGCCTTAATGTGGAAATTGTAAACTGTAAACTGATTCTGATTATAGCTGCTAACAATTTTGGGAGAACCCGATTTGGTCGTGTATTGTTTGAATGCTCATGTACTTATTATTGTTTATAGGTTTCTCGCTGCTTGTATGACGAGTATTCGTCGTGTTCGCCTGGTAGCTTGCGGAAGTTGGTTACGATAGAGGAGGGCCTTCAGTTGGCTTTCCGTAGCGAGGTACGGTATTATTTCTTTTGTGCATACACTGTAGGATTTAGTCCATAACTGACAGTGCGCCCGTTGTTCTTCTGCACTTTTATAAAATTTAAATGAAGTTCGTTTTGTACTAAATGGGAAGCGCTCGCTCATTGCTGAAAATAGGGAAAATGCCTAAAAGTCCTGCAAGCTGGAAACGTTTATTGTATCTTTTTGTATAGTATCGTATGTATATCGATTCCATAATATTATTGGCAACGTTTTGCTATTTCAGGCTACGTTCCGGGGTGGTTTGGACTGCTTCCGGCTCGGACTCTTTGGGGGTTCCGGTACATAGGCTGCGGAATCAGATCTGAAATGGCGGTTTCCGGATATTCGGACTGACTTTCTGACATTTCTACCTGTACAGCATAGTTGCGTAACAGTTGTTGTGATCGTTTGTTTGTTGCGTAATTGTTTGTTGTTTCTTTACTTCATGATTAATTATGCCTTACTGTACTATTGCTGTATTTGCTTGTGTATATTGTATTGGTGTCATTTGTATTTTTATGCTATGATACCAGTTATTCATGGGTTTATAATAGGAAGAGTGGGACACTGAGCTCTTCCTAGTGCTTTAGATGTGCGGAACATTAAGACCGAAATCTCGGGGTTGGTTTCACTTGCGGTAATCAGTACTCGGTAATAGTAATCGGTACCGCTCCTGAGATTTTGGCCCTCATGTTTCTAGCATCTTGTAGGCTCAAAGCACTAGGAAGTGCTGAGTGTCTCACTCTTAACCTCTTAGTTTAATTAATACACGCGCTATGGAGGTATGACTCGATTCAACCCGGAATATTTTAGTATGCCTTAGAGATATACTGAAATCGAACATGCGTTTTTCTGACCTACAGCAATTAGCCGATCCTCCACCATTTTTGTATCTTGGGGTAACATTCACTTTACTGGTTGTTATTAATGAATACTCGTTAGTTGCTTTGTATTATTAGTCTTTTTCATGCTATGACACCAGTTATTAATGGGTTTATAACAGGAAGAGTGGAACACTGAGCTCTTCCTAGTGCTTTAGGCATGCCAGATGATCGGCACATTAATTCCGAAATCTCGGGGTTGGTTCCACTTAGCGCTGCGAACCGTATGTTTATACGCGTTTCAACTAAAACGCAATGATTAGCCTATCAGATGCGTTATAGTTCAAACGCATATAAACCAATGGTAAACCACAGTAATCGGTACCGCTCCTGAGATTTTGGCCCTCATGTTTCTAGCATCTTGTAGGCTCAAAGCACTAGGAAGTGCTGAGTGTCTCACTCTTAACCTCTTAGTTTAATTAATACACGCGCTATGGAGGTATGACTCGATTCAACCCGGAATATTTTAGTATGCCTTAGAGATATACTGAAATCGAACATGCGTTTTTCTGACCTACAGCAATTAGCCGATCCTCCACCATTTTTGTATCTTTTGGGGTAACATTCACTTTACTGGTTGTTATTAATGAATACTCGTTCGTTGCTTTGTATTATTGGTCTTTTTCATGTTATGGATACCAGTTATTCTTGGGTTTATAATAGGAAGAGTGAAACTCTTAGTTTAATTAATACACGTCTGACCTACAGCGATTGGCCGATCCTCTACTATTGTTGTTTCTTTATCGTTGTCATAACCTTGTTTAATGGTTGCTGCTGCTCTGTATCATAATCTTGATTTGTTTTTTGATGCTTTGACATCAGTTTAGTCGATACACTCGCTATCGGAGCAGGCCCGCACCCAGGATTTTGAAAAGGGGGGGGTCCAAGGTAAAACGCAAGGGGGTCTGGGGGGCGGAGCCCCCCAGAAGTTGAAGAATTGTTGCATTTTTGCCAAAAAACAGTACATTGGACGTTCATTTCTTACAAAAAGTGAATTATCGCGCCGAAGGCGCGAAAATTTTTTAAAAATAGCTGTTTTTGCCATAGTAATGGCAAAGGGTTGTCAAAGGGTTGTCTTTTTTAAAAAAATGCGACAACCCAATAATGAAACCTTGCACAGAAATGCTGCAAATTGATTATGAAAAAACTCAACGGAACGTCTTATCAACGGTCAAGGCAGACAGGACATCAACGTTCAAGGCAGTCACGACAGAAAGTGTGGCTACAACTGAACATTTTTGGCAGACTTCTTTTGTACGTTTGGAAGTCTAACATCTTGCAGAAAATTGAACCACTAATTAATTTTACTTGCGTTAATTTAATTAATTAATTAAAGCAGGAGCGCTAATGAACAATGAGTTTATATATTAAAATTTTGGTGGAATTTTTACACATTTTTAAGCATTTTTAGCCATTTTAAGCTTAAATTTAAACTTAAAAAATTTTTGCCAAAAAACAGTACATTGGACGTTCATTTCTTACAAAAAGTGAATTATCGCGCCGAAGGCGCGAAAATTTTTTAAAAATAGCTGTTTTTGCCATAGTAATAGCAAAAATTTTCCATTTTGTCATCCGAAAAGGGGGGGGTCTAGACCCCTTGAACCCCCCCCTGGGTGCGGCCTTGTATCGGAGGTATTCAACTCGAAAATTTAGAAGGATACCTTACACTTACACAGGTAGACTTCAATTGCGCGACGAGAATTTTCGGTCTCAAGTTAATAGCTGTCAGTGCTGAATAATCGTGCCTTTATCGTGTTATTATTTGGATTTGTCTTTTTGATTTGATGTGTGTTTACGTTGCAAATAAACGTTGTTTAGATGTGTAAGTGAATTCATTAGTTAGTGAATTCATTAATTTTGTCAGTATATTCTGACGTAAGGTCTTAGTAGCCACTGGGCCCTTCAAGAAAGTGTAGAGTTACAGTTGACTCTTAGGTAGCTTAACTCCAGTTAGGCTCGACATGTAACTTATGATAAGGACCGAGTCGAGTAAATTTTAACTATTCCTCGATTGACAGTTCATCACTAGCTACTGTCGAATTCCGCAGTTCTAAATAGATTGATATGAGTGTGAACACCCGACTTTACAGCAAGACTTCAAGGCGGATTAAGGAGGCAATTGTTTAATAGTTGGTGAACTTAAAGTTCATAAGAAATTGAGGTTGCAGTCACGAAACGTGTGTTCGGCAGTTGTCCGCCGTCTTAGTTACGTCACGACGACCACGCGTCCCGACTATGTACCTCTGCTTGGATAACACGGAGTCGCCTGAGTGACGAGCGAGCTTGCCTCTCCAGTGTCATCAACCTTTACACTTGAACTCAAACTTGATTAAATTTAAGAAGTTAACCCCGGCGTACATTTAACTAAGGTGGTAATTTAGTTTTGGGTCATCAAGGAAGTCCTCCCTAATCAAAATTGGTCAACTTCAACAGCATTCTGCTTACGACTAACACAACCTTAACGGTTAAGCCTCACGCTTGTGCGTTCTGTCGATATTAAAAGTTTTTATCTACTGTTCTAGCATTTAACAGTCAGTAACCATTATGAACGCTAGTGGAGTTCCAAACCAGTTCGTCGACCGGTTGCCTCTTGGGTTTACGTCTCCTTTTACGCTTGTTGATTTGGATGGCGACGAAACTATGTATTTAACTGTCTACAATCTCCTGGTTGGGAACAGTACTCATGCCTTCCACAAACAGCTTTACGCTGAACGTTTACGATTATTCGCTGGGTTGCCTTATGACCAGAAGCTGGTATCCTCCTTCGCTGTTTCTTTTCATAGATGAGTGTGTGAGGTAGACTGGTTCTGGTAGTTTTTGCCCTTGTTTTGTTTTCGATACTTTTTGCCGTGTGCACCCTGCCTTTTAACTTTTTGTACATTTTAGGCCGTGGTAGCTAGTTCCCATCTTCTAATGCAGTTTAAAGCGGAGTGTTCTAACCGGCTGCACAACTCCTATACGTACCAGTACCAGCACCATTAATGTTAGAATCAAGTGCCGGGGATGTACTGTGAATACAATGGTTAAATGTAATGTTAATGAGAATGTATTCTTAATAATGCTTATTAAACTCGTCAGTCCCTGCAACAGTACTAATGCTTTGACTTCTGTTGTTATTGTTGAATAAAGTTGCATTTATTACTGAATAAATAAATAAAACTGTTGTAATTTAATAGGATGATTCATTTCATCTGTGATGTCAAATTTGCAGAAACAGTGCCGCTCTCCGTTCTTGCGGCAGCTGTGGGTTCCAGAAGCAGACGTGATCTCATGTATTTATGTGACGTCTTCTAATTTTGGTATCGTGACAACAAAACTTCTCAAGTGAGGGCCAAAATGCTAAAACATTGCCGCGACCTCCGTGTCTGCGGCAATAGCAGCAGTGGGGTTCATAGTCAAAATTCATCTATTGTGTAATTTCTGTAATCGCCGAAAAGCTGAAACATTGCCGCGACCTCCGTGTCTGCGGCAATAGCAGCAGTGGATTTCAGGATCAAAATCCTATCTGCCTTGATATAAAGTCTCCTGTGTTGTGGTACTTATCCTGAATTCGCCTAATGTTGCTATTATGCTACTGAAACTTTAAAACATTCCCGCGACCTCCGTGTCTGCGGCAATAGCAGCAGTCAGTTCAGGACTATGCCAGTATAGGAAACAGTATTATTTCTGAAACAGTAGGAAAATTGGAGGGTTTAGAGCTGAAATTTTGGTAGTTTCTCATGCGATCGTAAAACGCAAGAGCTTTACTACCTCACATTTCATCCTTGACTTAACGGTTATGATTAAGGCCAACCTTAAATTTTCGCTTGCCCTTTCATAAGGTTTTCCAATAGCAGATTTATCCAACTTCTCAAGTGATGGTCAAAATACAAAAACATTGCCTGCGACAATTTGTGCCACAACTTGTGCCTGCGACAATAGCAGATTTAATATCCGGATACTTAGAGTAATTAATTAATCATGTGTTGTCCCTTTTGATCTGGCCCTTTCAAAAGGCTTTGGTCCTAAAGAAGAATAAAGAAGGAAGGCTTTACTGCAATAATCTACAATGTCAACAGTACGAAGTCAAATAAAAGCAATCCTTTTCTCTTCAGGTAGTCCACGTCTGCTCTGTGGAAGGCTGGTCTCTTGACATTACCTGCAATAAAACAAGCATTTAATAGGTTAAGATTATAGATAATAGATTAAGTCTACAAGTACCATACCGCCTGTGTTGAAGCCGTGTGACCTTTGTTAACACTTTTAAAGTACTTTAAAATGAAAGAAAACTATTTTAAATTGATAACATGAAGAACTTTAGTAATAACGCTTCCTCAGCTGATTAGCTGACTCACTTTAGCTTGAATTAGGCTCTCGCAGGGCATAGCTTACTTTAGCTGAAAGCTAGCTAGCACGTTTTTACGCGAAGACGTGCATTCAGCTACATGCAGTTATGCATAAAAATCGCAGCTGACGTTCTTATGCATACTTAGGTCCAGTGAGTGCTGGTCTTGGCTAACATGCTGTATCAGAAAGCATGCCTGCAGCATTACAGAGTTGGAAGCCACCTGTCAGCTAAAGTAGGCCTCCCTCAATAAAATGCAGTTCTTAATGTACGCTAAAGTAGGCTACCACATGTCAACTTATCAAACTTTTTGTCAGCTTAAGTAGGTCCGCTTATTAGCTTAATACGTAAGCATCACTAGTTACCTTAAGCCTACAGTGGTCAATGACGCATAAGCAGGACTAGCTTAATTTATGCAACTATAAGTCAATTCTCTGCCTGCATATCTAGTTAGATGTACGCTACTTGTGGTCCGCTATTTTCGTGGAGAATTTTGACGGATGCACAGGTTGGGTTAGACCTGTGAAGCATCACTAAAATTAACATTGGGTAGCTACATTGGGTGATAACGAAAGGCATGTGAAAACATGCTATGTTTTGCGTACGTTCAAACTCGACACCCGACATTGTACATTGAATGGTCTTTTCTTGTTTCCTTTTATTTTACCCGTATGCTATTTTCCCAATAAAGTATACAGCTTTCATAACTCCTAATGTTTCCGTCCTTAGCACTTGGTGCCGTGACAATGATTGGCATGCACGGCTAGGTATTCCTTTAGCCTTGATCTCTAAGGTTCCTCATTCCTTTCACAACATGTTTGTGCTCCGCATAACAGAAAAGTATGGACCAGACAGCCACTGTTACAGATCAAGCATTGACATTCTCTTGGTGTTCACGGAAACTCAGCTGAATCACTGTATGATGATGAGAACGGTCACATGCCATGACTAGGAAGGAAGTTCTAATCTTGCAAACAAGTAATTATGAATGAATGTAAAGGATATATGGTAAACGAAGGGTAAAGAAAGCAACTCAGGATTTTGAAATCCTGATGTACCAATTTTTAACTTAATAGTTTGATTTGTAATTTTTGGATAATTCCAAGCTTTTTTAAAAACAGGAGAAGAATGTAGAAAACATGAGATTTCTAAAAACGCTGCAACGGTCTTGTAATAGCATCTCATGCTTGAATGCTCCATGACTGTTGCAGCATTTCTAAAAATCTTGTTTGCTACATTCTTGATGGAGGACAAAACCCATACGCGGTTGGCACCTATTGTTGGATATCTGGAGGCTGACGGGATTCACGAAAGTTGTCCGCTTGGAACTAAAGGGAACCTTTATCTTGTGTAAGTCGATCTGGAGGGAAGTGGATGATAATCAGTGCAAAGTTCGAGCCCCATACAGAACACTGCCCGGGCACGAAGTGCAGTTTCAAGTTCACTGTTACGCTTGATATCGACGGAAAATGGACACTCTTTCTATCGATCGCGTAACGCCAGCGTTCGGTGAAGAAGGAGCGAGGTCGATAAAGAATCCCACAGCCAAACGGGTGTGGTTCAATCCTACGCCCACAATTCACCACTACAACTAAATGATGTTGTACACTCCATTTACGAAAAGGGAGATCGTGTAATGACCAAACTGATCTTTTATAAAGAAGCTACGAACAGACAAGATACGTTCTAGGAATATATCAAATTGAAGTCATAACCCACTGTTGTTGTTACCTGATATTAAAGGTTATCAATACTTTAATATTTACAAGTAAAGTAAAGTTATTTTACTTATTTAAAGTAAAGTAATATTTACAAGTAAACAAAGTAATCACAGGGAGAGAATCCAATTAAACGTTAATTAAATAATATTTCATGTGACTTGATCCGATACGGAAACTATCAAGCTTAAGTTTAATTGAACCAGTTAAACCGAATTTGCATTCGATTTGCAGTAGAGTTTTTGAATAAGGGAGTCTTATGATATCTGTCGTGTTGAGCAGTTAGTAAACTGTTACGTTATCAATATTTTGCTATCAATCTTTTGTCTCTGAACTTCAGTAGTCAGCGCTTTCGACGATTGCAACAAATTCACTTAATGTAATTCAATTTAATTTTCATATTTTCAGGCATTCATTCATTTAGTGAAAATTATGTTCAGGCACGGACATCAAGAAATAAGAGGGCTGATGCGGGAAGTGGACAGTGGACAACTGGACAGTGGGCAACTGGTTTATAAATCAGAAGCTGCAATGAAGTTATTGAAGGTGCCTTCTTGGGGGAGTGCCGGTGGATATCCAGGCTTGCGCGACGTCTGTCATCGGCGACATGCCCGGCCTTGCCGGCTACCTTGTTTTCCATATTAAAAAGTAACCACTTTAGCGGATAGTATATAGTGTTTACATTTCATACATTCATTTAACCATATATTTCTAGGGGCAATGTATTCAGAAGGATTGACTTCTCTCCGACAATCTCGTTCTTGAGTAAATCACAGTGAAGGGCACCACTGGTAAACCCTTGCGGCCGGCCTTGCTGGCTGCCACATGTACATGAAGCGAGGTTTCAGCAAGACAAAACACTGGAAATTTACACGCAACCGTTTTCTTTGAATGCTTCTTATGGAGCCACGGCTTCGGAGGAGCACGGCTGCGATGGAACAGTCACAATTTAAATAATAACATCAACAGACATGGCCTTTCGTACCTGTTCAGAGTAGCAATCGTGGAGTGCTCAGCCGTCTCAAAAGGCTTGAACTGAATGACGAGGCGGGAGCTTCTTTCCTTTATAACTTTTATGAAAAGTACAGTTGTACTGAGGAGCAACCGATTTCTGAAACCCGATTTAATCAGCTATGGACACCCCGCTCGTCGAAACGAATATATTTGGTAAAAAAGCCAAAATGATTTGAGCTTTGGAAGGTGAGTTGGCACCAGAAGAGGCATCGACTCCTTTTTGGAAAAACGCCGTGTCTTTAATATTTTGCGTCTAGAGCTGGATAAAGAATAACCGTATAGTCTTTCCATCAGTTTATTACTCTAAGCAGCAGATGTACGTATGCTAAAAGTTAATTTATTCTTTTAAGGTGCAAGTACGTTTGAATTTTGAAGTCCGTATCCAAACCAGGCTTGGCAAACCTTGGCATATAGCGGCCGCGCGAGCAATGAATGCACTTTTGCCACTTGTGCCAAGAAACAGCTAGTTCAGCTTGTCAAAAGCTTTCAAATGAGCTAAAGTTTGTTCGGTTTCGGACAACTTAAAAATTACAAAACTTTTGAGCGCGGTATAAAAAAATCGTGGAAATGAAGCGTGTCAGTTTTTGTATCTTACACGTTGACATCTGGAGTTGATGAAATGAACTATTTAATTTTCTTCAAGAATTGTAATAAGAGTTGGCTTTGTTAAATGAATGTTTGTTTTTTACTTAGTGTGTTAATATATATTAATTTTGTTAATAGTTAAACTGTGCAAATGTTTCCTCGGTTTGAATGTTCATACACCAAAGTAAACTTTATAAATTCAATGTTTCAACAGCGTTCTAATGGCAAATTTGAAGTATTTTCTGAACTTCTAGGGGGTTTTCTGAACTTCTCCCAGACCCCCGTTTTGGGTTTAGTTTGCCGCTTTCGGTTACAATTCTTTAAGCTCTGAACCGTAGAAAATGACAGGTAAAAAATGTAGTGTGTATGTAATGTAGTAAAATATGTAGTGTGAATACAATTTCTGCGCAAAAATTTTACTCCCCCCAGTCGTCGGTCTAAACCGCCCTTCTGAAACTTACTGCTACCAAGTTTGGACCTGGTAACTTGTCTGTCCATAAGCAACTGTCCATAAATTGGTCCGGTAATCGTCTGTCCGAGTCATGAACCGGTTAGGGCCACTCGGGCTGGTCGGACCGTCAATCGGTTCGGTCCGCTTGGGCCTAGACTCGGGCATCGGGCTTCCGGCCGGGATCGGGCCAGCCCGGGCCCGAACCGAGCCCGAACCGAGCCCGAACCGAAGAAACGTGCTCGAGAAATTTCTTAACGGCACAACCCTATACTACTGAGGGCAGAATCAAAAATGCATAATTTTAATATTTTACGAAATTGTGAAAAATTATATTTATCTTTGGTAAGGGGGGATGAAGGGGATCAAAAATTTTGGCCCCGCGTTGTTGCGGTTTAGAGTAGTGTAGTGAGTTTAAAAATACCAATTTGGTACCTTGGATAACTCTAACATTATATACATAACATTATACACAGTAATGAGTTCATCTGAAGAGTAAATGTAAATTCAGAATTCAGTTCAGGGTACACTACAATAGTGAGTTTAAAAATAACAATTTGGTAGCTTGGTTGACCGACGTCAACTCTAACATTATCATTGTAGATTGCGCATCCACGCATTGGTGTTGCTTCTACTCCTGATTTTTAGCTGTGTTGGAGGCGGAGACCCTTCGAATTCATTTTCTGAACTGAAGAGGAACCATTTTTCTATGAAATGGTGGTGGCCCATCTCTGTACGTGCTTTCTGTAAAAATTACGACCAAAACCGCAAAACTGTTCATTTCAGTAACTCTGGGTAGCAGAGGTTTAATAAACACCTGAATTGAGCCCCGCGTCAGTTTACAGTTTTCATTATATTGGCATTGACTTTGTATATGAAAATTAGAATAAAGACTAGTCTAAAAATAAAAAGTTTTTAACTCTAGCGCAAAATTTTCGTTAGCTGTATAGGCCACGGCCTCACCCATTACCCATGTATGCTAAATATTCAAACATCCGGATGCCATTAAAAATTCTAGTAACCGAGAGTGGCCGTTCGGGTGCAGATCCGGTGGGTTTCAGCGAATACCTGGACCCTGAAGACAACTTGTGTTTTGTATAATTCCACAAATTAAGCTGCAGCAAAAGTCTCAAAAAGCTTACAGGTTCAAGTTTGTGTTGTTTGTTTGTGTCCTCTAAACAGATGTGTTGTGTATGCTCTAGTGTATTACAAAAGAAATTAATTGAAGTGATGCGACACCGAACGCTCGAAACCATTGGCATCTGAGGTTGGTTTTTTGATCTCAGGATTTCGGTGGGATTGCTGTAGGAAAACATAAAATTAACAAAAATATCTGTTACGTCCCGGTCCCATTCATTTTTATTCCTGCTGGAGCAGGAATGTATAAATTGAAAACTAATATGTTTTGTGTATAGTGAGTCATTTCTCTATTTAGACGCCCTATCTTCAACACAGGGCTAGCTTAGGTGATTTTTTTGCATTCAGATTATGCAAATTAGGTTTGGATCCTATTTAAGCAGCAAAACTGACAACTTTTACGCAGTCTTCGACTGTCAGCAATCTACACGGTTGCGGATTTTTGAGCACTAGTGTAGCTTCGGAGCTACACATAAGTGCAGTAGGTAAAGAAGGTACTAGCTTTCGCAGGGCAGCCAGCACAAGTCCAGTCCAGTCCAGTCATGGCATGGGCAAGCATAGGCCTGCTCTTCCTGATCTTTAGTCAGATCAGCCAGAAAAAATGAGCAGCGGAATGAAATGTCATAAAATTTTAGTCTTAGAAATCAACGACTTTTTCCTATTTCTTTGGGAACGAATGTGTATTGCTGCTGCACTGTGGTGTACTGCTGATTTCAATGAAGCTACTTATTGCATTGTGAAATATTGTTTTGTTTGCTAAAGGAAATGACATATAGCCTCATAAAAAATAACGAAATAGTAGTTTTAGTATCAAAGGAACTATAGAAATGTCAAGTGAAATTGCTATGTGTAAT
>JASAND010001809.1:0-14227 GCA_030248195.1 Trissonchulus latispiculum
ATGAGCCCGAGAAAGCGAGCTGCTCATATTAAGCATTTAAATCTTGTCTTTTAGACATTTAAATGCTGGCTCATATTAAGCATTTTGAATCTTGTCTTCTACCCATTTAGATGCTGGCTCATATTAAGTATTTTAACTCTTGTCTTTTACGTATTTAAATGCTGCCCTTAGCTCATATTGCATTTTACATGCGACTGCAAGGAGCATTTTTCCTACTTGTATAATATATTTATACGTGTGCTTAGAAGCAACTGCAGGCGGAAGGATCAATGTAGAGTCGAAGAGGAAAGCGGGGGGCCTGGCCACAAGAAACCAGAGCCCAAACTACGTTAAATTGTCTCAAGAAATTAATTTAGAGCACTCTTGAAATTATTGCAATCGAATTTTTCGGCTACGTATTTTTGTTTTTGACTGCGTATTTTTAAACTCGACTGCGTAAATACGCATTATTTTACGCAAAAAAACCGTGGCTTATATACGTATTATTATTTCTGCTTTATTTATTTTATAAAATATCAAAGTCCAAAACGTGAATACCCAAAACAATGTTCACCTTTCTTCCACTACCGGTTTCGGGTACTCAGACGACCCTTCGTCAGGTGGATCCTGTCCCTTCTGCGCTGCAAAATTTCAGGAAATGGGAACGTCGGGGACAAAGTTATTGACTGGGAGACAGGGAGGGACCGCCATACAGATGTCCGGGAAGCTCCAGGTGCCTCGGGGCGATTTGGGGGCAAAGTTCTGATTCGGGGGGCCAGGGGGGCGGGCCGGGACTGTGACACAAATGTTTGGGGGCTCTAGGGGGCTCAGGACGGTCTTCGACAGAATGGATGCTAGTAAATCCAGACCCGTGGGGCGGGGACTTGTTGAAACGAAGAATATGTTCCCAATTGATTCCAAAAGGATAGTCAGTGAAAAGTTGGCTGATCCATTGTTTTTCTTTCGTGTTTTTTCTTTTTCTTTTTAAAAAAGGAAAGAAAAACAATGGATCACCCAACTTTTCACTGACTATCCTTTTGGAATCAATTGGGAACATATTCTTCGTTTCAACAAGTCCCCGCCCCCCGGGTCTGGATTTACTAGCATCCATTCTGTCGAAGACCGTCCTGAGCCCCCTAGAGCCCCCCAAACATTTGTGTCACAGTCCCGGCCAGTGTTTTTTTGCTCGGACACTTTTGCGCTCTTCTGCGCACTGCCCCAAAATTTTTTGCGCAATTTGCTAAAAAAGTGCGCATAGCAGGAAAAATGCTAAATGTTAGCATAAAATGTCTGTTTTGCATTTATTAGTAATTGCATGACCTTTCTACAATGTTCAGAGCTGCTGATTATAAGATGATAGAACTTATATAATGGCTAAATAAATTTGCAAACTCACCTAACTTTGCAACGATGGCACGATGGGCACGGGGGGCAGAACCAAAAGACTTTAAAAATAGCAACCATTTAAGTACGTAACGTATGATAATCTTCAAGTTTTATTGATATAAACGTAAATTTGTTTCAAGTTTTATTGATTTAAAAGTAAATCTTTATTCTGTAAATTTAGCAAAACGATGAAGGCTTTTGACAATTTTTAAGTTGTTTGCAAGCTAAGAATCATCACTGCTTTTTATACAAACAAAAATACACGCTAGTTTGAAATTTCATCGAAAATTATGCAGTTTTTCGAAACTGATTCCGACATCTGACTCAGTAATTTTCAGGACTCAGCCCAGAGCATCTCTATTTTTAAATGCTTTTTGAACGGTCGGTGGGTAGAAAAACACCGACAATAACATACATAAACCTAGCAGTCACGTAACCTTCTGCTAAAGTTTGTAAACTTCTCCAAAAACTGCTAAGCTATTAAAATTTAGCAATCAGTTATTTCATAACTTGAATATACAAAGCTTGTTGCATATACAAGTTAGAAAATCACACGTACGTTAGGCCATGGGTGCTTGTATATTAATGCTAGGATGGTTACTGAAAGTTAGGTCGCAACTTAGCAATAAACCAGTAGTAGGCAAGTAAGGAGGGGGTCTGGGGGCGGGGCCCCCAGGAAAAATTGGAGATTTTTTATGAAATTGAGAGCCAAGAGCAATTTTTCTGAACACTTTGAGCAATTAATGTTTAGTAATTTTCTCTCCGTGTCGGTAGAAAAAGTGCGCACGCGTGCGCACAAGCTCAAAATTTTTTGCTCATTTCAGAATAAAAGTGCGTCATTGCGCACTTTTTTGAGCAAAAAACACTGGTCCCGGCCCGCCCCCCTGGCCCCCCGAATCAGAACTTTGCCCCCAGATCGCCCCGAGGCACCTGGAGCTTCCCGGACATCTGTATCGCGGTCTCTCCCTGTCTCCCAGTCAATAACTTTGTCCCCGACGTTCCCATTTCCTGAAATTTTGCAGCGCAGAAGGGACAGGATCCACCTGACGAAGGGTCGTCTGAGTACCCGAAACCGGTAGTGGAAGAAAGGTGAACATTGTTTTGGGTATTCACGTTTTGGACTTTGATATTTTATTGATTTCTTTGTATCCCTTGTGGATCCGTGAATACGTGGCTGTTTTATCGATTATCTCTTCTGCTTTATTTATTTTGTTTGGTTTGTTTTGTCTTTGTCCGGACGCGAAAATTTTCAAAGTTGAAAATTTTGACCAAAACTTTTGCTACTTGCAGGGCGCCTACTATTCCTATTTTTCCTATTTTTTCCTATTTTTTTGAGATATTCCTATTTTTTCCTATTTTTGACAAAAATTCCTATATTTTCCTATATTTTGCAACATTTTTCAACTATTTACTGTATTTTAGTGATTTTTTGCCTTTTTGCCGTGGGGATATTGTTTTGAACGTTTCATGCTGTGATCTGGTGGAATCTCGATCGTCAGTGCTCTGTTGTTGGCCCTGGGTTGCCCATTACTATAGCAAATGGTAAGCTAAGCATTTGTGTGTATATACGTAATCTCTATGTATGTATGTATCTATGTATACGTATCTCTATGTATATGCCATATTTAGTTGTATGTGAGGTGAAACGTAATTCCACAGCTTTTAATAAAGGGATAGGGTGCGTTTTAAATTATGTAAACTATGTATATTACGTACTTGCTGTATGTTGTGTATTGTGGTATCTACTCTTGTTTGTTGACTTTACAATTATCTCACAATAAAAGATTAATACCTGTGTTGACGGCTTATTTCACGTTGTGTCATGATATGCGAGAGTTTTTATTGTTTGGCTATTATTATACAGATATTCGTATACGTATATACATACGTGTTCGCTTTGGGTAGGGCGGACTAGAGGGTATTTGTCCCCAAGTTGGAAAGTTTTCAGACTTTTTACCAAAAATTGCTCTTTAACAATAAAGGTGACAGTTTTTTCAGATCAAGATTTTTGGTTGTATCGTGACTAGTGTGCATTCTTAATATACATTTAAAAAATACGAATTTCTCAAAAACTTATTCAAAAAAGTTACTCAAAATAAGTTTGAATTTTAAAAAACTGTTAATTTTCAACTATTCACCGAGGTTGTATACTGCGTTTTAGCTTAATTACTTCATTCCCCAACGCCTTCGTTGAGTTTTTAATGATGATTCTTCAAATCCTAAGCAACTACACCATGTCGAGGCTATACACCAAATATCCCAGAGACGACTACCTGTTCGGTTAAACTGCTACGTACTTAGTTAAGGTTGACTTCACTTGAATTAGGTTATGTACCCAAGTACGTTCGAGTTCGATTAGCATTTAACACGTTCTTTACTTCCGGATATATGTACAAATCTTCACTGCTCCAATATTCAGTGTGTATGACGACTTTTTAACAGTTCATCCACTGGCGGATCCAGGATTTGTTGACGGGGGCGGTAAAATTTGTCAGCGGAGGATCTGGGGGTATGTGGAGCTCCCCAGAAGTTGAAGAAATTTTCTGTTTTTGCGATAAAATCGGCCTTCGGATCTTTAATTCTTTTCGTACTGAAGAACGGAGAAAATTTTTTAAAACTTGACATGACATCACATCGCGACAGGGTGACGGCCGCCCCTCCTGGTCCCCCCTGGATCCACCCCTGAGTTTATTCAAGTTTCTATTCAAGTTTTCCTTCGACATTCTGAATGCCGTTGGCTTACTCTCCTTCCAGTCCTAGAACGAGTTATCGACCAATTTCCTGCTTTGCAAGCCTACTTTCTGAAGACCCTGCCCACTGCTGATAAGAAAGTTTCCAAGAATGATCGATATCAGCGTATTGTTTCCTTTTTAAAAGATCCAGAAATGTTGTTTCAGCTCCACTTTTTGCTGGATGTTCAACCTCTTTTTGAGACGTTCCTGAAACTGTTTCAACTCGAAGGACCCATGGTTCATGTTTTGTATGACGGTTGTGTCGAGTTTATCCTTAGTCTCTGCCGCCGCTTTCTCAAACCGGATGTGATCCAAAGTAACGACTTCAAGCAATTAGGTGCGGACGTTTGGGATGCAAATGCTCAACTTGGAGTTTCCGAAATTGTCATGGGCAACACTGCAGCCAAATTATTTGGCAAGCTGAAGGAGGACAGAAAAAAGTGGCTTCTGTTTCAAATTCGGTCATTTTACAAGGAAACGGTTGCTTATGCCCTAAAGAAGTTGCCCCTGTCCAATAAACTCCTGAAACAGCTGCGATGCCTACAACCTTCATTGCAGAAACAGCAAACCGATTCCACCTCGATTCGTGGTCTCGCATCCGCTTTGTGTCCCAATCTGAAGTCTTCTGATTTCGCTGCTTTAAGTGATGAATGGTTGATGTATCAGGCTGCTGAGGTTAGTGCTGTTGGTATTGAGGACACCTCAGATTTGGAACTGGCTGGTGTATTTTGGAAGAAAGTTCTTGAGATGACAAATGCCATCGGACTTCCTAAATTTCCGATCCTTTCGTACGTCGTTAAACGTGCCCTGTCTCTTTCTCATGGAAACGCAGACTGTGAACGTGGCTTTTCCGAAAACAAACGGATGTTGGGAGAACTGAGAGGTTCTCTAGGATCTGATGCATTAAATGGCATTCGTTTGACAAAGGATTTTGTAAAGTCTTGTGGAGGCGATGTATCCTGTATCAGCATTTCCAAAGATCTTCTAGATGCCACCTCTAATGCTCACAAGCATTATCTGTTGCGGCTGGAGGAAGAGGAAAAGCAAAGACGTGAAGAAGAAGAGCGAAAGAAGATAGAGGAGCAGAAAAAAGAAGAAATGCTGAAGAACAAGAAAATGGAAGAAGAGAAGCGACAGAGTTTGTTGAAGACATCATCCAAGTTGGAGAGCACGGAGAAAGAACACGAAGCGGATTTGACTGGTTCCAGAGACCTGCTAAAGGAAGCCAACGACCGATTGAAGGAAGCTTTGAAAGCGAAGGATTTACGAGCTATTTCTGTTGCGCAAGGCTTAGTTGAAGTCGCTCAGTCACGACTTACAACCACAACTGAGCAGCTGTCTTCGGTCCATGCTGCAAAGCGGAAGGTAGTTGCTGAGATGTCCAAAGCTATGGCGAAGGCGAAGAAACCTAAAAGTTCTTAAATGTAGTTTGTTGTTTTGCGGTTCATCCTGTCCGTCTCTTCTCCAAACTTTTTCAAGGCTTTTTCAAAATTTCACCTGTGCTTTTTAGTGTTTTTAAAATATGTTTTTCTAAAATTTACTTTTCTCTGGATTAACTCTTTTATAACGGTTTTCACAACATTAACTGGTTACAACTTGTTACTGTTAAACACTAGAGTATGCAACATTTATGTGACACGTCTGATTATACATTTATTCCATTTTTATTCAAACTTGCAGTGGAATTACGTTTTGCGAACACGATGCTTTACTTTGTCAAATTTGTGCATAGTTTTGTGTTGGATACCACCAAGCTCCAATTTAATAGTGCGGCCCTTTTTATTTTTAAATAACCTGTACGTATTTATCAGAATAGAGTTTAAATGATTTTAACGTATAATATGCGTTCCCGTCTTCTTGTCCATTCGGCACTTGGATTGAAGCTTGGTGGTTGCGGCTTCCAAAATATATTTCGGAGTTGAAATCAGACTTCAGTATTTGTACACTTTTGCCTTACATTCAAAACTCACTGTAAAAGAATTTAGCTGAAGTACATAAATAACTCTAATGTGGCCTGATTTCAATGAAAATAGTGTGTTTTATGAAACACTGTTATTTTCGGTCGCGAAAATTTATAAAAAAATAAGTTTTTTGAATGTAGAATTTATTATCTGCGCTGATGGGGAGCCGGTTCGTGTACTACGTACGTATCGTCCCACTTCTGAGCAGTCCGTTCTTTCAGTTTCTGCTTTGTTCAATTCCCCCATTGAATTTGCAAATACTTTATATATATATATATAATTTTTTTAATTTTTTAGGGAGATCAGTGGGCTGACGAAAAGCATTGGCGATTGTCATTCCAAACTAGATGTGCAGTGAATTTTTATGGGTATTTTTAATGGACAGTCAAGGTATTCTTGCTAAAAATATTCCTATTTTTTCCTATTTTTCCGCATGAAAATTCCTATATTTTCCTATATTTTTGGACAAAAATTCATATATTTTTTCCTATTTTTTCCAAATTGGCCAGTAGGCGCCCAGTACTTGTTGTACTCGTCATGCTGATTCCAACGATATATACCAAATTTGTCTAGTTTGGTTGAGTATTTAGCTGGTACGGTGCTCGAACGGGTCTCTAATTGCCGCGCTGAGCCTTTTACACCCATTATGGCTGGCATTTTTTTAGTGGGGGGGGGGAGGTGGGGGGCCCCCCACTTTTAGGTTGCCTCCGCCACTTTTCGGACCCCCCCCCCCCACTTTTCGGCAAGCCCCCACCCACTTTTTTGGGGGTCGTCCAAAAGTGTCAAAAAATTAGGTTTTTGAGATCAAATTTTCAAAAATTTTCTCAATTTTTAGCTAATTTATGGACTTATAAGCTCATTTTAAGCTTAAAAACAGCGATTTTTTGCGTTTTTACCTTAAAAATGCTAATTTTTCGGTAAAAAGTTCGGTATATTTTACATTTGGCTCCCCCCCACTTTTCGGAAGCCCCCCCACTGTTCGGAAGCCCCCCCCCCCACTTCCCCCTCCCTAGGGGGGTGGGAAGCCCCCCCCCCCACTTTCAAAACCCTAAAAAAAATGCCAGTATGGGGGAGCGCTATCGCGGCTCCCTATAATAAGTGTTTGCACCAGATTTTTGTGACCTGTTAAACTTTTTAAAAATTTAGCTATACGTATATATACTTTCTGGCTTTAAGGCGGTGCTGGCGGCCCCGGTGCGTCTCTAGTTTCTATGTACAGAATGTTTTCTCCAACCCCCCTCCCCGGAAGGGGAAACAATGCCTAAGAATATATACCCTGACCCTAAGAATACATCTATGGTGATTACTACTTTCATTGCAAACAAGCTTATTTGCATGAACGGATTGCCGCTGCATTTTTCCTGTTATATATAAACGGGAAAAGTAAATTATCCTACGATATTACTCCTTGGCCCCTGGGGTTTTTTTACTGGGGGGGGGGGCGCCCCCCACTTTTTGGGTCCCCCCCCCACTCGACCTCTTCGCCCCCCCACTCGACCTCTTCCCCCCCCCCACTCGTTCCCCTCCCCACTTTTTTGGGCTTCCCCCCCACTCACCCTAAGGTGCCCAGAAAATGCCAAATTTTTAGGATTTTTGGTCAAAATTTTCAAAATTTTTCCGGCTTCGCCGGAAATTTTTGGTGAAAAATCATCTATTTAGGTGCCAAAACATAATTTTTGAGCACCTTTAAGCTTAGTTATAACAGTATATGTAGAAAACAGGCTTTTTATACGGCATTTTTGGCATTTTTAGCCCATTTTATCCCCCCCCCCCACTTTTGGACCTCCCCCCCACTAGTGGGGGGGGGGCGTCCCCCCCACTCTTCCCCCCCCCCACTTATTTTTGCCTAAAAAAACCCCAGGGCCAGGGCCCTATGACAACTTTTTATCTATACTCAAAGAGAGCTTTCGATTGTATATATATAGTCAGGTTCCCAAAAAAAAATCACGAAACAGTTTTTTGCCCGGTACTCTCGCAAACTTAGGTGGGCTAGCCCAACTAGGGTATATATGAATAGGGCTTAGCCTGACACATTTACCCACCTACTATCCCTGCTGTAGCTCATGGCTATCTAGAGTAATTAAAAAATTTCAGTGATTTTTTTGGGAACGATTCCCAAAAAAAATCAGTCGTTCCCAAATAAAAAATCACCCCATTTATAATAACAGAGAAGGGCTAGCACATAACTTATATGGCCCATATATAGCCCGTAACTAGCTAACATTATAAGATACTAATTGGAACTGTAGCGTCCACCCATTCTACAGTGACATGCTTTTACAACGTAAGCCTGCCTTGACTTGGTGAGTCAAGAGTTGTGAGTTGAGTCAACTTATGTTTCACCAAGGGAACAATTACGATGACGTTTTCTGCCCTTTTAGCGTGCTTTCAATTAATATTTTATGCACACAAAACGTGCAAAAGTTTTATCGGGATAGTTGTAACAACACTGAACATCACTAACACAGACCTTCGGAGCAGTCTGCCATGCTAGGACTATCGTAAAAACTGTTCTAAACCTAACATATTATTGCATATTCTGGCTTAATTATACTAAATATCTGTTACTAGCGTTAATTCAGCAAAAAATTATCGATAATGCTCCGTTCCGAGCCGTAACAGGACGAATTTTTGCAACATTTATGTTGAGCCCGCCTAGACCTACGAAAACCAGCTCAGGTAGGGGTATGAGCAGTTTGAATAATTTTATGGCGCTAAACGTCCTAAAACAACGCTAATAGGGCCATATGCGTGATTTTATAGAGTGGAATTGCCCATTTCAGCGAAGTTCAAAGTGATTTTTTATTTGGGAACTTGTTCCCAAAAAAAATCAGGTAGCCCAGGACGAAGCATGAGAGCCAGCAGAGCTAGAATATGTGGTATCGTGAGCACTTTAGAGTCTTACCTACAAACCATAATTAGGGACTTAAGAAGTTTTCCCTTACTGTTTTGAGACTGATTTTCCAAGATCAAGTAAAAACTTATATATACGTATACGTAGAGGCCATTTTGGGGTGGTAGTCTTTGGTCTGGCGCCACGCGAGACGAGCTATATAACCCAAACTAATATATTATCTGGCTAAGGTCTTCTACTTACTGTGTGCCAAGTTTGGCTCGAAACGGCCGAAGCAGTTGGCAGATCTGGCTCTGATTTTTTTTTGGGAACCTGAATATATATATATATATATATATATATATATATATATATATATATATATATATATATATATATATATATATATATATATATATATATATATATATACCCATGTTGTGGTGTTTCGACAACATTTGATTTTGAGACATTTTGGCCGATTTTGGCCATTTTTGACCCATTTGAGGCTCCGTAACTAATTGTTTCTACATTTTGGGGTATAGGCCGTATTACAGCTTTTAATCTACGCAGCCTGAGCTTTCGAGTGATGCCGATGCGCACATGAGCTCAATTGCGTAACTTTCAATTTTTAGCATATATATACAGCTGTAACGGGGTTCGCCTTCGTAAATCCCGTTACTCCGCCGAAATCTTTAAACACCCGTCGCAACACTGTTAACTCTTCCGCTCGGCTAGTCAGAATGGCCTCCGCTCCGTTAACAGGAAAAGACTTCCGCTTCTCGTATCACCAAACACCGCCGTATCTAGTCAAGGACCTACCTACTACACGCACTAAGTCAGTCCCACGTACAGAGAACTGCACGCTTTGGTCTGCTAAGCAGAGAGCGCCCTCAGAAACGCCGCCGCTCTCAACAATTTACTTTACTCAGACTGACTTTCAAACTACAATCTGCAAAACTTCAATAACGGCACCAACAAACAAAAAATGTTTTTACTACAACCACTTAACAAAATTCAGCTATACAAAACAAAGATGTAAAAACTTTAGAAAAGAGAAGGGGTGTTTAGACTAAATTAAAATTTACCCAAAGGTTACAAATTGGAGAAAAAGGGGGAGGGGGGGGGAAGATAAATTGGAATAATAAACAAAACCCACGTTACACCTCCCCTCAACGAATAAGTAATGTCCTCATTACAACACAAAATCTACAATAAAATGTCAATTAATTTATGTCTTTCATTTTTTAATTTCCTAGTTTTAGAACAAGGCGGGTTTCAATGTCCAGCAAGTAGTGAAAATCGGCCAGTCCATAACTGAATTTTGTCCCTCCAAACAATTCCTTCTTCGCCTTCATGAGAGTACTGCGCATTCTCCATTGGAAATGCGTTCTTGATATCGTAGATCCCCAACCAGAACCATCGTTTCGCCTGGAGTACATCTTTTTCACCGCCGCAATCCCCACTCAGCTCTGTTCGCTTATCCACCAAGGTTGTTGAATCCGTCCGCCGAGAACATTTTTGAATCTTCAGTTTACCCGCTGAAAGGCTGTGCAATTCTAACTGTCTCTGATTGCCTTCTGCTTTTTCCGGTCGTTCTGCTGTCCCACTTGACGCAAGATCTTTGACATCATCCCCGCTGCAGCGTATTTCGATCTGATCGGTATTTTTGTTTCCCAGCCGAGGCAGGGTACTCTCCATGGAGACTGCTGATGAATTTTGTCTGCTGTTTCCAAATTGCGCCGCTGGAATCTGACAGTTGACGACAAAACTAAACGCGGCTCCGCCACAAGTCCATGGCTTTTGTGAGATTAACGCTGAGCTACTCACATTTGCCTGAGTTCGCAATTATTGACAACGACAGCAATTTGGCAGCGAATTAAAGACGGTTGACCACTGCAGTAGCTTTTGCTGGCAATCGTTCAGATTCTGTGCAAGAAACACAACATCGGCACAGGAATTTGTATAGTATTTCCAGATCAGATCACCGTCGAGATTTGTTCGCTTCCACCAGCGACAGTTATCCGAAGCATTTCGTGCAGCGCGGCTGCGTGCTTTCGGCAACCCAGAGTTCTGAATCAGGTAAAGCATGACGACCTTCGGTTCATCTGTCTCGGACAGGATAACAGTTACCATCATCTGTGCCGGCCATTTCCAAATCCCTTCCATCGCAGGGAAGAACACCGACCGCGGTGCTAGGACAAACCTACTTTTCAGAAAATTCTTAAAAGGTTGCTCGCTATTAGCTTTCATCTTGGCCCTTCCGTCGAACAAATACAAACTCCGGCTGAAGTAGAAAGATTCCAACGTGGTAGGGGGGTCGTTAGCACTCCTGACACCAAAAATGTAACGGGGTTCGCCTTCGTAAATCCCGTTACTCCGCCGAAATCTTTAAACACCCGTCGCAACCCTGTTAACTCTTCCGCTCGGCTAGTCAGAATGGCCTCCGCTCCGTTAACAGGAAAAGACTTCCGCTTCTCGTATCACCAAACACCGCCGTATCTAGTCAAGGACCACCGGCGTATCCAGGATTTTGAAAAGGGGTGGGTCCAAAAAATTTTTATCCTCCCCCCAGGACCACCCAACTGAACTGTTTTTATCCAGTTCAGTTCAACAATAGACTGCACAAGCGAAGCACATACTCACCATCCTGTGTGTTGGCGTGTGTTGCTTCATAACTCACACTGTCCCGCAAGTATATTCACACTCACGTTATATGCACTTAGAAATATGAGTGTCTAATTATGTATGTAACATTACTGAGTATTAACAATTATCAGAATAACAGAATACCATTCGGGGGTCTGGGGGGGGGGCAGAAGTTGAAGAAAGTTTTTGCTTTTTAGATAAAATCGTTCTTCAAATCTTTAATTTCTCTCACTTTGCTGAAACAAGAAAATTTTTAAAAATTAACACTTTTTAGGGCGAAATAAGAAAATTTTGCTAAAATCGAATTACATTTTAGACTTTTTCTATCCGAAAATCTGGAGAAAACGTTGGAAATATACAACGAGTAACAAAAATGCTCCGCACAAAGGAGGATAATATGTGTGTGATGGCCTGTGTCTATCCTTAAGATTGAGAAAATGAAGACAAAAATGTACATAATATATATATACCACCAGTGGCGCACATAGGAACTTTTTTCAGGGGGGGGGCGGACCTCAGCAAAATGTGGGGGGGGGAGGGCTGGGGCATCGCTCCCCAGAGTTGAAAAATTTTGTACAACAATGTTCAAAATGCAAAAATAAGCATAAATTCAGCAAAAATACGAAAACATTTCGCGCGAAAATTTTTGAAAAAGTTTTAAAAGTTGCTATTGAAAGGTTTAAAACGCTGAAATAAGGGTAAATTAAGCAAAAGTGAGGTAAATTTCGCACCGAAGGCGCGAAAATTTTTTGAAATTTTACGTCAGCGCTACGCGCGGACCATAAAAATTTTCCTTTACATCGGGTTACGGGGGGGGGGCGGCCGAAACCGCGCCCCCCCGCCCCCCCCCCTTATGTGCGCCCCTGTATACCACAACAAGTTTGGGTGGATGGCTCTATGACGGAAGTTGATTAGTTCGCTTAGGGTTTTCATTTGATGCCAAAGTTCACCACTTTTGAAAAATTTCATTTTTGACCCAAAATCGTCTAAGTCCCCACCTCACCCCACCACAGCACTCTACAGCCACTTTGGGTACGCAGTTCTATGACAAAATTTGCTCAGCTCACTTAGGGCTTCATTTGATGCTAAAGTTCACCACTTTTAAAAATTTTCATTTTTGACCCAAAATCGTCTAAGTCCCCACCCCACCCCACCACAGCACTCTACAGCCACTTTAGGTACGCACTTCTATGACAAAAGTTGCTCAGTTCGATGCGGACTTTCATTTGATACCAAATTTGACCACTTTTGAAAAATTTTATTTTTGACCCTAAATCGCCTATGTCCCCACCCAACCCCACCACAGCACTCTACAGCCACTTTAGGTACGCACTTCTATGACAAAAGTTGCTCAGTTCGATGCGGGCTTTCATTTGATACCAAATTTGACCACTTTTGAAAAATTTTATTTTTGACGCTGAATCGCCAAAGTCCCCACCCAACCCCACCACAGCACTCTACAGCCAGTTTGAGAATGCAGTTCTATGACAAAAGTTGCTCAGCTCGCTTAGGGCTTTCATTTGGTACCAAATTTGACCACTTTTCACAAATTTCATTTTTGACCACATGACCTCCCACTGACCTGTCCCTCCAGACGGCAAAGTGGAACCAGCCCAGCAAGATGGGTAGGTCGGACGGTAAAACTGACTGCGAGAATCGATTCTCCGTGCTAGAAAACCATTGTATGAAAGATTTGAGCTTTTAAAATTGAATAGATTGCGAGAAATTTCGATTTTTCATTTTTCGAATTTTCGCCATTTTTGACGGGCCACTGTGGTCGCTAGGGAAGTGATAGAGAAACGCAACCTGGACCGTTAGTTAGTTCAATATATGTAATTTCCGAATATAAAAAGAAGTCAGCTCCAGCTCGTAACGTTCGACCTGAGCGACGACCACAAAAATGGTCACTTTTCGCTCTGAGCCGACTTTGCGGCGCCACTGCGGCGCTGTAGCGCAGCTGCGGCGCAAAAAAAGTTGCGCTTCTTAAATTCTTTAGAGGGTACTACTAGACCCTATAGCCCTTTAGGTGGGCCCACCGCTGCAGTTCACGTGAAAGCGGCGAACATTATGTACAATACAACCCTCAAATAGGAGAAACCGGAAAAAAACATCGCCGCCATAACCGGTGCAACTTTTTAACTGTAACTGATACGGGGATTATACTTCACAGATATACTAACTCGATGTGCTCTACAATTTGACCATGAAATCTGCTCAGGATTCTGCGCAGCTTATTTTACACTGTCTCCAGCCACTTTTCACACATATTATAGGGGTCGCGACCCCTATGATACGTATGTATACGCACTCGCGAAATTTTGTGGATATATGCCTTTTTCTGTTTTTCCTGTCTACTTTTCTTACCTTCAAATCGCGATGACGGGACTGCAATCCAGGTCTATCCCTGGTAGTTTTTAGCATTTACGCGATAAAAGTTCTTAAATTCTGGCATGTTCGGATTGGTAGCTCGCATGCCGAGAAAATCCGAAAAAAGTTTTCAAAAAAATTTCGGCGAAAATGGTATGAGAAACGTGCATCAAAAATCAAAAAGTGATTGACTATTCAAACTTTGCCGAAGCTTAACATAAATTACAAAGACAATATACAGCAGGCCGGATTGGGGGCGGCTGCCCCAATCTGAGAATTTTTTTTAAAAATCACAGTTAAAACATAATTAAACCCATTTG
>JASAND010001810.1:0-10774 GCA_030248195.1 Trissonchulus latispiculum
AAGGTGCTGGTATCGTTTTGTGCAGTGCTTTTGTGCGTATTTTTTGAAACGCTCTGTCTTTCGGAATTTCTTTGTGAGTTGGGAAAGAGCTTTTTATACATCATTTTAAAGCTTATAATCTGTAGATTCTCATGACAGTACGAAACTAGTAAAAAGTCGTAAAAAATAGCTAAAATTTTCTGGCATACTGACATCTGACAAGTTGAATATAGACCAAAAATTTTTGAACATCGATTTCTCAAAAACTGTGGAATGGACCAAAGTTTTTTCTTGTGCTGTCCTATAGCGGACATGTGGGCCGAGGGACATTTTTTTGGATTGGCTCAGCAGGTTTTAGCGGTCACGAGAAAATCCATTAAATGTGCGGTGACACGAAATTTCGCAACTTGGCATCGAGTTTTCTTGCAACTGGAGATGTTTTAACTCAAACCAAGAAAAATGTCCCTCCGCAATAGTGCGAATTTTCATTCTGCCAAAAAAATCACGCGAATCTATTGGGTAGTTTTTGAGAAATCGATGTTCAAAAAACAAAACAATCGCAGTTTTGCCAAAATGGTTTTTCGGCCAAATCTCCAGCTTAGAGCAACAAAGTCCGGCCTAATAGGCATTGATAAACAAAATGCAAAACGACTGCCGTATCAATCGAGTATAAATGACCCAAAATTGTCCGTACGATTTGGCAGCAATTTTGAAAAAAACTGATTTTCTCGAAAACGCCCATTTTTGGACCCCAAAAAATCGTTTTTTGCTTATACCCCGACTTAACCACTAGAGATAGCTCCAAAAAAGTTGTAAAAGCAAAAATGTTCATTTTTGTGCCCTCTTTCCAGAATATATCAACCAATCACAATGGTGTCTCGACTACGTGCTGAGAGAATAATGACAAAAACGCAAAATTTCTTATCTTTGCACCTAAAATTGCGGGACTGGTCCCAGAATGCTAAAGAGCACCGAAATAGTATATTTGGAAAGTTTCATCCACTTTCACCAAAGAATTAAAGCCTATAGGGTCAAATTTACACAAAGCGATACCAGCACCTTAAATAGGCCCATCTATCCCATAATTCCTGTTTGGTTTTGTGTTTGTTTGTTTATTTGTTGTTGGCACACATTTTAGTTATTTCAGTAGCTTAAGCAATCATCACGTAAGGCATCAAAAAAGGTAAAGGTACCTCTAAACTATTTATGCGATATCACATTGTGGCTTATAATTTACTTAAGTGCTTCGGGAAACACAGGTACTTTAAAAAATTGTATTTGTGGTATAATCGTAATCGTTACCACAATCTGCGCATATCCCTCCATCTTCTCCTGTCTTTTTGTCTTGTAAAAACTACAGGTTTGGTATCTGATTTAGGATTGTCAAAAAAGTCGAACAAAAATACATGTTTCTTTAGTATTTTCTGCAAGAAACTCCCTGTCGAATACAAACTACTGGTTTCCTTAGTATTTTATAGCTAGGAAATTCCTGAATTTTTACTATTCGAGAGGCCGGTAAAAATACAAGAAAGTTACTTTTTTAGTGGAAAATACTGAGGAAGCTCCGCTAGTTGTTGACTGCACAGGAGCACTTTTGCTAAGAAAACTACAGAATTCCGTGGTAATTTCCAAGTCTTTTTAAGTGTGCAGAATTTCTAATTACGTTAGAAGAGGCAGAAAATGGGGAGGGGCCAAGCGTCGATTAAACAAGAAAACATTGCCAACGATAGAACGACAGCGAAGACTTCAGGGTCCGATGTTATAAAGCCATTTAACCCGGTTAAATCGCTAACCCGGATTAGAAACTCAAAAATGAATAGGTTAGAAATGGGGTTAACCCCGAAAATAACCGGGTTAAATCCTTGCTAGCTGAGTCCGCTGATTGCATGAACTAATTGGGGTTAAAATCGGTTTCAACTCTTACAATAACAGGGTTAATTTAACCTAACCCAAAAATGACTTATAATTCAGGGTTAACCAACCAAATCCAAAAATTTTGGGGCTAACCCCAAAATGGGCTTAACCCGGGTTAGCCTTGCTTGACTCCAGTTTTATAACAATGGCCCGTGAACCCGATATGTTTTTGACCGCGCTATCATGTACCGTACATTTCATGGAAAGCTAGCAGGACCAATGGCGAAGTTGTCAAATTCGCGATAGGCAAAACATTGCAAAGCAATGACTACTTTCACCAGCTGGGGCAAAATAAGAGTTGGCGACATTTCTTCTTCTTTTAGCGAACTATGTTTAAAGCGCCTCTTCCGCCAATTGGAAAACTTCGCCACTGGTCCCGCTCAGAGTCGCGCCCGGCCCGCAGCCCGCATCACCCCGGCCCCACACGCATAACCCGGTCTGCAGGTACCAGCAAAGCTGTAATCTGGCCCGCGTGTACCCACACGTAAAAATTGCTGCTGGGTTGTACGTGAGCACCAAAACTGGGGCCAATTTCATAAAAGTTTGCAAGTTGCGGATTCCGCAACTCGCAACTGCAAGTTGCGGAATTGCAAGCTGCAAGTGTTTCATACAGTATCAAGTGCGGAATCCGCACTTGCACTTGAACTGCGAGTCAAGTTCGATGCAAGTTGCAAGTCCACTTCTACACAAGCAGCAAGTAAGTGTTTCATAAAACTCGCTGGAACACTCACTTGCAACTTGCAAGTGCGAGTAAAGTCGTCTAGTAGATTTTTACTAGACGATTTTCAAAAAAAATTGAATATCTTCGTTAATTTTCGTCAGATTTTAACCAAATTTAAGAAGTAACTGCTTTAAGATGTTTTGCACACGTTGTGCAAATTTCAGTAAATTTTAAGCTGTTTTGAAAAAGTTATGATTTTTTAAAGAATTATGGTCAATTTTGCTTCAACTCGCACTTGCAATGCAAGTACTCGCCACTTGCGTTGCTAGTGGGTCAAGTTCCGCAACTTGCTTAGCTAATTTCTGCAAGTTTGCGGAAAAGCTTTATGAAACACTTGTAATCCGCACTTGCGTTTCAAGTGCGAGTACTGGCAAACTTGCACTTGCAAATCCGCAAGTTTTTATGAAATCTGGTGACTCGCTCAGTAGAAAAAATTTTCAATTAGATTTTCAGGACCTAATATTTTTTATAGATTTTGAGGCTTTGACCTGATATATGTGCTATTTCAAAATTTGACAGTAGAATTTTTCGAAAAATACCACTTTTTGACCCAAAATTTCGACATAGCAAACAACACAGCATTTCGATTTACACTGGTGTATTGTGAAGGATACATCCTTGGGTGTCTGTCTACACCATTTACTGTTCATAAAGTGGTAAGAAACCAAGCTGACCTTAACTAAGGCGGTAAATTCCTAACATGGTTAATTACATACTTTAGTGAAGAGCAATTTTATAACTAAACCCGGGGTTCAGCCGCACAGACATTTGCTGGAGGTATCGAATGGCTTAACTAATTAACTGTTCAGAATTTGAAATATTGGTCTTTTTTGTAACTTGGAACATATGAAATTTCTGAAACTCATGAAAGAACTAAAATTAGCTCAAGAATCTAACCAAACGTCGGCCCGCATTGGCTTGCGCGAGCCGTGCGGGTAGCAAAATTCAGCCCGCCCCGCCGATACCGGCGGCCCGCATGCAACTCTGGTCCCGCTTTTCATGCAATGTACCCTATATCTGTACCAAAAGTAGCTAAACTGGACAAAGTCGGGGCAAACATTAGTATCCCCTGAAGTTTCGATCGTAGTATGGTTTGCTTTGACAGGAACGCGAAACTTATTCGATCTAAGAACTTATTTAGTCAGTAATACAAACCCAAGAATCCGAAGAAAAGCAATTACAGGAAGCTATTCCTTGAACAACAAGCCTACATTTATACAGCCTAAAATCAAGCAAGTTTACTGCAAAAAAGTAATAATCAACAATATCAGTGCATAAAAACAATCATACAAAAGCTGTCAAAGTTGAATAAAAAACTAAGTTCTTGGCATCAATCTTTGTAGCTTCTTCTGAACATTTTGGAACCTGGACAGGAGGTCACGTGATCTTGTATGGGCCTGCAGTTCCACAATAAAAGCAGATGCGTAGTCCAAACAATCGGAAAGGGTCTTTGCTCTGAAATGAACAAGCAACTAAATTAAGCTCGAAAAGAAAATAATATACACATGTGCACGTAAAGTAATGCAATTACTGGAAAACAGCTTCAGTATTTCTTCACAAGCTAGAAACAGTTCTGACAAAGCCAAGAGCTGAAAAAAGTTAATTATACCTGTCCAGTTTATTTATCAGGGAAGGATTATCCGCCAGCGCATTCAAACAGTACAGTATCAGTTCAATCAGCACAATTTTTGAAGCTGCAGTGGCAAACCATTCAGAGCTCTAAAGAATCTTTAAAAAACTAGACATGAATTTAAACTAAACCACAGAACTAAATTGGAACACATGGGGGGGGGTTTCAGCCGATAGCGTGTAGAGGATGTAGCGAGCTCATAACACATAGCGCATGACGCTTGTCATACTCATATCTATTATGTACTCACGGTAAAACCAAGAGAATATAATGCTTACATAGCACAAGTCAGGGTATACCACAGGGCGGCAGCTCACCCATGTTAAAATTAAAAGTGGCCATGGGAGCGGAGTCTAAGCGTGTATGTTTAAAACAAACATGTAAATACACTGAGCGAGTGACCAGCGTTTGCGACCATATGAGGAAGTGTAAGAGGCGCTAATTCGTGGAGGAAGGGGAAAGGCGAAAGCGTTGCAGAATAGAGTTTACTCAGAAAGTATGCCTAGTGTCATACTCTTATAATACACTCTTGATATAAATGCGCTGAATGTTCTGAGTTCTTCTTTTTCACATACTGATTTCAGACAATTGTTCGTATTATTTTTGGTCGGGGCGGGGGGATGTTTGGGGCTTCGCAGTTACAAAGAAATAAGGTTACAACAAAAGGTTACGGCTTGTGAATGAGTGCAAAAATCTTCGCCAGCATCTTCATGTGCTTAGCGAGTGAGACGACTACACTCGCCTCGCCCTCATCAGCGACGTAGACCGCTGTAAGCGTACCACCACATGGTTACAGCCAACCGACTCAGACGATTACACTATACACATCAAGACTCATGCGAAGACAATCGCTAAGAGAGTTGCAAAGATATATAAGGGCTGTCTAAACGTGCAACATCACGGAAGAAGGTTTCATCAAACACAACTAGGCAAGAAAGTCAAAACAACATCGCAAAAACTTCAGATCAAACAACGAAATACACCTCAAAATACATATGACATAAATACTGCCTAATAAGCAAATAGTATAGCCTTCAGGGCTACTAACTAGGACTAAATTTTCAGAAACAGGTTATAAGCAAAAATTCGTAAATAAAACGAGGAACTAAAATACTTTGTCTGCGCTAAAATCGACATTTTGAGTGTAGAACAAAATGAAAAACTAATATAATGGAAATGTTCTAATAAAAACAAGCAGCTCCTCACAGGACAAGGTATCATACATATCGTTATAAGTGCATTATTTACAGTGCTTATAACCTGTTTCTGAAAATTTAGTCCTAGTTAGTAGCCCTGAAGGCTATACTATTTGCTTATTAGGCAGTATTTATGTCATATGTATTTTGAGGTGTATTTCGTTGTTTGATCTGAAGTTTTTGCGATGTTGTTTTGACTTTCTTGCCTAGTTGTGTTTGATGAAACCTTCTTCCGTGATGTTGCACGTTTAGACAGCCCTTATATATCTTTGCAACTCTCTTAGCGATTGTCTTCGCATGAGTCTTGATGTGTATAGTGTAATCGTCTGAGTCGGTTGGCTGTAACCATGTGGTGGTACGCTTACAGCGGTCTACGTCGCTGATGAGGGCGAGGCGAGTGTAGTCGTCTCACTCGCTAAGCACATGAAGATGCTGGCGAAGATTTTTGCACTCATTCACAAGCCGTAACCTTTTGTTGTAACCTTATTTCTTTGTAACTGCGAAGCCCCAAACATCCCCCCGCCCCGACCAAAAATAATACGAACAATTGTCTGAAATCAGTATGTGAAAAAGAAGAACTCAGAACATTCAGCGCATTTATATCAAGAGTGTATTATAAGAGTATGACACTAGGCATACTTTCTGAGTAAACTCTATTCTGCAACGCTTTCGCCTTTCCCCTTCCTCCACGAATTAGCGCCTCTTACACTTCCTCATATGGTCGCAAACGCTGGTCACTCGCTCAGTGTATTTACATGTTTGTTTTAAACATACACGCTTAGACTCCGCTCCCATGGCCACTTTTAATTTTAACATGGGTGAGCTGCCGCCCTGTGGTATACCCTGACTTGTGCTATGTAAGCATTATATTCTCTTGGTTTTACCGTGAGTACATAATAGATATGAGTATGACAAGCGTCATGCGCTATGTGTTATGAGCTCGCTACATATCCTCACACGCTATCGGCTGAACCCCCCCCCATGTGTTCCAATTTAGTTCTGTGGTTTAGTTTAAATTCATGTCTAGTTTTTTAAAGATTCTTTAGAGCTCTGAATGGTTTGCCACTGCAGCTTCAAAAATTGTGCTGATTGAACTGATACTGTACTGTTTGAATGCGCTGGCGGATAATCCTTCCCTGATAAATAAACTGGACAGGTATAATTAACTTTTTTTCAGCTCTTGGCTTTGTCAGAACTGTTTCTAGCTTGGGAAGAAATACTGAAGCTGTTTTCAGTAATTGCATTACTTTACGTGCACATGTGTATATTATTTTCTTTTCGAGCTTAATTTAGTTGCTTGTTCATTTCAGAGCAAAGACCCTTTCCGATTGTTTGGACTACGCATCTGCTTTTATTGTGGAACTGCAGGCCCATACAAGATCACATGTGACCTCTCGTCCAGGTTCCAAAATGTTCAGAAGAAGCTACAAGATTGATGCCAAGAACTTAGTTTTTTATTCAACTTTGACAGCTTTTGTATGATTGTTTTTATGCACTGATATTGTTGATTATTACTTTTTGCAGTAAACTTGCTTGATTTTAGGCTGTATAAATGTAGGCTTGTTGTTCAAGGAATAGCTTCCTGTAATTGCTTTTCTTCGGGATTCTTGGGTTTGTATTACTGACTAAATAAGTTCTTAGATCGAATAAGTTTCGCGTTCCTGTCAAAGCAAACCATACTACGATCGAAACTTCAGGGGATACTAATGTTTGCCCCCGACTTTGTCCAGTTTAGCTACTTTTGGTACAGATATAGGGTACATTGCATGAAAAGCGGGACCAGAGTTGCATGCGGGCCGCCGGTATCGGCGGGGCGGGGCTGAATTTTGCTACCCGCACGGCTCGCGCAAGCCAATGCGGGCCGACGTTTGGTTAGATTCTTGGAGCTAATTTTCGTTCTTTCATGAGTTTCAGAAATTTCATATGTTCCAAGTTACAAAAAAGACCAATATTTCAAATTCTGAACAGTTAATTAGTTAAGCCATTCGATACCTCCAGCAAATGTCTGTGCGGCTGAACCCCGGGTTTAGTTATAAAATTGCTCTTCACTAAAGTATGTAATTAACCATGTTAGGAATTTACCGCCTTAGTTAAGGTCAGCTTGGTTTCTTACCACTTTATGAACAGTAAATGGTGTAGACAGACACCCAAGGATGTATCCTTCACAATACACCAGTGTAAATCGAAATGCTGTGTTGTTTGCTATGTCGAAATTTTGGGTCAAAAAGTGGTATTTTTCGAAAAATTCTACTGTCAAATTTTGAAATAGCACATATATCAGGTCAAAGCCTCAAAATCCATAAAAAATATTAGGTCCTGAAAATCTAATTGAAAAATTTTTTTCTACTGAGCGAGTCACCAGATTTCATAAAAACTTGCGGATTTGCAAGTGCAAGTTTGCCAGTACTCGCAACTTTGAAACGCAAGTGCGGATTACAAGTGTTTCATGAAAAGCTTTTCCTGCAAACTTGCAGAAATTAGCTAAGCAAGTTGCGGAACTTGACCCACTAGCAACGCAAGTGGCGAGTACTTGCATTGCAAGTGCGAGTTGAAGCAAAATTGACCATAATTCTTTAAAAAATCATAACTTTTTCAAAACAGCTTAAAATTTACTGAAATTTGCACAACGTGTGCGAAACATTTTAAAGCAGTCATTCTTAAATTTGGTTAAAATCTGACGAAAATTAACGAAGATATTCGAATTTTTTTGAAAATCGTCTAGTAAAAATCTACTAGACGACTTTACTCGCACTTGCAAGTTGCAAGTGAGTGTTCGAGTTTTATGAAACACTTACTTGCTGCTTGTGTAAAAGTGGACTTGCAACTTGCATCGAACTTGACTCGCAGTTCAAGTGCAAGTGCGGGATTCCGCACTTGATACTGTATGAAACACTTGCAACGCAATTCCGCAACTTGCAGTTGCGAGTTGCGGAATCCGCAACTTGCAAACATGAAATTGGCCCCAGTTTTGGTGCTCACGTACAACCCAGCAATTTTTACGTGTGGGTACACGCGGGCCAGATTACAGCTTTGCTGGTACCTGCAGACCGGGTTATGCGTGTGGGGCCGGGGTGATGCGGGCCTGCGGGCCGGGCGCGACTCTGAGCGGGACCAGTGGCGAAGTTTTCCAATTGGCGGAAGAGGCGCTTTAAACATAGTTCGCTAAAAGAAGAAGAAATGTCGCCAACTCTTATTTTGCCCCAGCTGGTGAAAGTAGTCATTGCTTTGCAATGTTTTGCCTATCGCGAATTTGACAACTTCGCCATTGGTCCTGCTAGCTTTCCATGAAATGTACGGTACATGATAGCGCGGTCAAAAACATATCGGGTTCACGGGCCATTGTTATAAAACTGGAGTCAAGCAAGGCTAACCCGGTTTAAGCCCATTTTTTGGGGTTAGCCCCAAAATTTTTGGGATTTGGTTGGTTAACCCCGAATTATAAGTGCATTTTAGGTTAGGTTAAATTAACCCTGTTATTGAAGAGTTGGAAACCGATTTTAACCCCAATTAGTTCATGCAATCAGCGGACTCAGCTAGCAGTGATTTAACCCGGTTATTTTCGGGGTTAACCCCATTTCTAACCTATTCATTTTTGAGTTTCTAATCCGGGTTAGCGATTTAACCGGGTTAAATGGCTTTATAACATCGGACCCTGAAGTCTTCGCTGTCGTTCTATCGTTGGCAATGTTTTCTTGTTTAATCGACGCTTGGCCCCTCCCCATTTTCTGCCTCTTCTAACGTAATTAGAAATTCTGCACACTCTTAAAAAGACTCCTGTAGAAATTACAGGAATTCTTGTAGTTTTCTACAAAAGTGCTCCTGTGCAGTCAGTCACTAGCGGAGCTTCCTGTATTTTCCACAAAAGTAACTTTTGTATTTTTACCGGCCTCTCGAATAGTAAAAATTCAGGAATTTCCTGTATAAAATACTAAGGAAACCTGTAGTTTGTATTACAGGAGTTTCCTGTAGAAAATACTAAAGAAACCTGTATTTTTGTTCGACTTTTTTGACAATCCTAAATCAGATACCAAACCTGTAGTTTTTACAAGACAAAAGACAGGAGAAGATGGAGGGATATGCGCAGTTAGCGGTAACGATTACGATTATACCACAAATACAATTTAAAGTACCTGTGTTTCCCGAAGCACTTAAGTAAATTATAAGCCACAATGTGATATCGCATAAATGTTTAAGGTACCTTTACCTTTTTTGATGCCTTACGTGATGATTGCTTAAGCTACTGAAATAACTAAAATGTGTGCCAACAACAAATAAACAAACAAAAACAAAACAAAACAGGATATGGGATAGATGGGCTTATTTAAGGTGCTGGTATCGCTTTGTGTAAATTTGACCCTATAGGCTTTAATTCTTTATGAAAGTGGATGAAACTTTCCAAATATACTATTTCGGTGCTCTTTAGCATTCTGGGACCAGTCCCGCAATTTTAGGTGCAAAGATAAGAAATTTTTGGTTTTTGCCATTATTCTCTCAGCACGTAGTCGAGACACCAGATTGGTTGATATGGCTGGAAAGAGGGCACAAAAATGAACATTTTTGCTTTTACAACTTTTGAGCTATCTCTAGTGGTTAAGTCAGTATAAGCAAAAAACGATTTTTGGGGTCCAAAAATGGGCGTTTTCGAGAAAATCAGTTTTTTCAAAATTACTGCCAAATCGTACGGACAATTTTGGTTTATTTATACTCGATTGATACGCAGTCGCATTGCACATTTTATCAATGCCTATTAGCCGGACTTTGTTGCTCTAAGCTGGAGATTTGGCCGAAAAACCATTTTGGCAAAACTGCGATTATTTTGTTTTGAACATCGATTTCTCAAAAACTACCCAATAGATTCGCGTGATTTTTGGCAGAATGAAAATTCGCACTATTGCGGAGGGACATTTTTCTTGGTTTGAGTTAAAACATCTCCAGTTGCAAGAAAACTCGATGCCAAGTTGCGAAATTTCGTGTCACCGCACATTTAATGGATTTTCTTGACCGTTAAAACCTGCTGAGCCAAATCCAAAAAAATGTCCCTCGGCCCACATGTCCTTTATAGGACAGCACAAGAAAAAACTTTGGTCGATTCCACAGTTTTGAGAAATCGATGTTCAAAAATTTTTGGTCTATATTCAACTTGTCAGATGTCAGTATGTCAGAAAATTTTAGCTATTTTTTACGACTTTTTACTAGTTTCGTACTGTCATGAGAATCTACAGATTATAAGCTTTAAAATGATGTATAAAGCTCTTTCCAACTCACAAAATTCCGAAAGTTATGGCGTTTCAAAAAATACGCACAAAAGCACTGCACAAAACGATACCAGCACCT
>JASAND010001811.1:0-17400 GCA_030248195.1 Trissonchulus latispiculum
TGTAACATACATGTAAATCCTCCAGAAAAGGGGAGTTTAACTGTCGAGCTTTCACTTTTCACTGAAAGCTTTCAGCTTTCAGTTTAACTGATATTTTCGGATTCACTCCCAGAACTGGCCAGGGGCTACTACATTCTGAATAAAAAACAAAGCGAAAAATTAGAAGTTGTCCGACTAAAAGTTTTGCTTCTGTTACAACCACGGATAGCCATATAGTCATCAGGACTTTTCTAGAATAATATGTTTGAAAAATTTTTGAGCAAGCATTTCCAGTTTCGAACAATTTTTTAGAAGGTTGCAGAGTAGCCTTCTGTACCACCCACTGAACGTCACTAAAGGAACATATGCTTACAATCAAATTTAAGGATTTTAAGTTTTGCGTATAGCATAGCAAAAAAGTATAACAAAAATTGCACGTAAAGCAAAGTGTGTGCTGAAAAATTAAGTTTATTTGCTTACTGAAAGCAAGAAATGCAAGTAGAGATCTCAATCAATGCACAGCACAGCATATGTATACATGCTGTAGGATCACAACATAGCAACACAACATAGCTTATGATTACGTTTATAACCAAATAGAACAAGTTTAATCAAGGGCCCATATGCACTGAAAATAGTTGTCGTGGAGAAGGGCATCCAGCCAAAATTAGCGAATTTTTTGAAATCACCAACTTGAATTCTGTTTTTTCCGAACACTTTACGGAAATGTGTTAGAATTTTAGCTAATATATCAACAAGAGATACCCGCAACTACCCGCGCGGGTAGCCTGCGGGTAGCAAAATTTCTATTACCCGCGGGTACCCGCGGGTACCCGTGGGTACCCGCTACCCACTTCCAACTCTATGTTCAGAAGGCGCTGTCTGCATTTAGATGCACAGTAGAATCTCACCGTTAATTATCGAAACAATTTGCTCGACCATACTAAAGTTTTAATTTTTTTACAAGTTTTAGTGTATGCTGTGCATATAGTAACAGCATTTGTAATGGTGCAAATTCAAAGTAAGGCAAAAACTTTAAAATTCGAAGTAAGCAAAGAATTAATCATCCTCCAATATGCATCCACACAAAATTTGAAAGTTATTGTCACTACAGTTTGGGAACGAATTCCAACTTAAGCTTGGTTCGATTGTGCCCGCGTGGCTCCATCGGTAGAGCGTTGGCCTAGACAGCCAAGGGTTGTGGGTTCGATCCCCACCTCGGGCCCGCATTTTTCGGGTCGGAGGTGCTGTAGTGACAATCTTAGTTTCGTTTGTTCTTTCATTTGAATTAATCATCCTCCAATATGCATCCACACAAAATTTGAAAGTTATTGGTCAAAAAACCCATAGTTAGGGCCGGGGGAAAGCGCAAAAGATTACAAAGGTAAATTACAAAGTTTTGGAAAACTTAAAAAGTAAGCAATTATCCTGGCTAGATTATTTAGAAAATATTTTGAATTTCACTGCATCGGATCCGTCGAACACTCTGATCACAAGAAGAGCTGAGAATCGGTTTATTTTCATCAACTAGTGTTCCTATAGAAATAGAGGTAAAGGAAAGTTGCACCCGCTGAAATAACGTAAAATAGGACATTTACAGTAAGTAAATGGAATAATATCGTGTAATTTATTAATAACTAAACGTGAGAACCAATGGACAAAAGTGAGAGAACACCGAACCCTGTACAGGCAAATATACGACAAAAACTGAAATATGAAATAAAAGTGTGCAGTAAAGTGAAGCATTTTAAGTTGAATAAAATGAAACATTTTAAAAATAATTGAAATGAACCAACCGCACTATAGTAAAACTTAGCTGAATTTAGAACGTAGAACACGAATCTGAAATCCGTTTTTCGATCCAGCTTTTCGTTAGCTCAGACTAAGCTTACATCTTAAGCTTAGAACTTTAGCTTATATTGAGCTAACAAAAAGCTGGATCGAAAAACGGATTTCAGATTCGTGTTCTACGACCCCGAAAACCCCTATACACATAACCCCTATAACTCCTGAAAATGGTACTCCGTCACTGTCACTATCAATAATGGAAACTGAAGGCACTAAAACTAAACACCGTTCTGAATATTAGGGTCTGGGTAAAACCCGGCTCCGGCCCCGGCCCCGGCCCCGGCGCACATGGGTAAAACCCGGCCCCGGCCCCAGTCCGGCGCACACAGCGTTTAATAAGTGGGTAAAACCCGGCGCACTAGCCCGGCGCACTTATAGTGTAAATTCTTATGCAGTATAACAGAGGTGTATGTGTAATTACGCATACGTTTAAAGATTTAAGGCGTAGTTTATGAGTTTAGTTTTATACTTTACAGTGTGTTACGCAACCTTTTCTAGCCATTTAGTATTAATTCATGGTTGGTACTTATGAAAATAAATAATTTTGAAATGATATGAAGCATATTTTGTAAGAACCAATTAAAAAGCTTAAAATTATTCAATATTATTAATTCCTAAGACATTCCTAAAGTTTAAAAAATTTAAGTTTTACGTTTTCCAAGGGGGACATCAAGGAGAACCGGAAAATTTTGGTATGTCTTATCCCCGCCCCATAGTAAACCTTACAAGTTAATAATTTTTGAATTTTAAAATTTAAATTTAAATTGATTGTCATTTTCTTTATTTGGTGTAACTATGTCAGCAAAATTTCTTTGCGTGCTTTTTTAATTACGTATTGTTTCTAAATATTGTTTCAAATTGTTTTAAAACTTCGTGATGTATGGTCAAAATAAATTCAAAACTTTAGCTGTGCATTTATTTCATAAAATGCAAATGTTTCATTAAACGCAATGTAGAAGAAAATATGTAATTGCGTGACTTAAAAATGCATAATACACATGTAAACGCACGTGTTTAATTGCGCCGGGTTTTCTAAACATTGGGGCCGGGTTTTACGCTGCGCCGGGGCCGGGGCCGTGTTTTACCCACCTAAAACAAATGCATGCGCCGGGGCCGGGGCCGTGTTTTACCCAGGTGCGCCGGGGCCGGGGCCGTGTTTTACCCAGGTGCGCCGGGGCCGGGGCCGTGTTTTACCCAGGTGCGCCGGGGCCGGGGCCGGGTTTTACCCACACCCGAATATTACGAGAAATAGAAAAGTTAAAGGAGAAACAAGAAGGAATCAAAATGAGACTGGGCACCGGTGTGGTCACAATAATTGCTGGTCACTAAAATTCGGGCGCGAAATATGCAGTTAAGTGGAACCTTAACAATAGCCTTTGCAATAATTGCAAATTTGAAACGAAAATAGTGAAAAACAAGGCAATTAATCAGGGGTAGGCTGTGCAAACATATCCCTGTCAAGACAGCCTCCCTTGTAAACAGATATCTGTAACAGAAGTTGAGTTGATCCTCTACTGTTTTGATAAAGACCGCTAGTCGGCAAGACATTGGACAAAAGATGACCCAAATTAGTCTCAACGGGTTTAAACTCCACCCTCTGCCTTGTTATTGCAGTTTATCTATCAAATTCGCCAGAAGAGGGCTGAAGGGGAAAAGGGTTTTAATAATCGAAAGTAAAGAATCGTTTCGCATTCCCTCCAGCCCTAACTTTTGATTTTTTTTAACCTGGAGGCTTGTGAATTCAAGAATTTTAACAAAAATATTTAAAATGTTAAAATTTAGTTGGCAAGGGGTGACCAAGGGGATAAAAATTTTTTGTTTAGGGTTTTGTTGAAAATAGGGGTTTTCTGGGGCGCTGAGCATGCATCTGAAACCATTTTTTATTCAGCTTTTCGTTAGCTTAATATACATAAATTAAAATTGTAAGCTTAAGATGTAAGCTTTTCCTGAGCCAACAAAAATCTTAATCGCTAACTGGATTATAGATTTGTGCTCAGCGCCCCAAAAAAACCCTGTATGCAAGTTTTCAGTAAAATCATGAGCAAAAACTTTTTGATCCCCTTGGTCCCACTTACCAACTAAAATTTTATTTTAAAATTTTTAATTTTTGAATTCATCATCCTCCAATATGCATCCACACAAAGTTATTGGTCAAAAAATCCATAGTTAGGGCCGGGGGAAAGCGCAAAAGATTACAAAGGTTAACTGAAAAAGTAAGCAATTATCCTGGCTAGATTATTTAGAAAATATTTTGAATTTCACTGCATCGGATCCGTCGAACATTCTGATCACAAGAAGAGCTGAAAATCGGTTTATTTTCATCAACTATATGACATATCTAGCTACCACTAAGATGTTTGCTTCATATTGTTTCGACTAAACTTAGTTAACGATATCTGAGGCATCAGTAAATTTTTGATTTTCATCAAAAAATATGAAAACATTCGAAGAATCAACCAGAGACTTAACCGTACTTGGTTACAAGTGAGACTGTGCGGAAAAACACAACTCAATGTTCTAAAAATGTTTTCGGGAAAGAATTAATCAGAGTTAAAAGAGCAGTCAAATTAAGCTCGACCTTTTAAAAAGCTCTAGCGGAGTTTTCAGATTTAGTTTTTTTTTCCTAAAAAGTTTCTAATGACTTTGCAGGTCTGGTTCTGTTGAAAAACTTAATGATCATTTTAGCTTAAAAATTACAGGCACCGCTCCCTATAAAATTTGAGTTCTATTAGCTTAGTGTAGCATTTTTACAGAATTTAGTATTCAGTTTACAGAAATGTCAAAGCTGCCAAAAAGTTTCGCAAATTTAAGAATCGATAAAATTGAAATCTGAAAGAAATTTGGAATAGCTTCTCATTTTTTACAATAGCGATTATGATGATAATAAGTGGTAACTGTTAATGACAAAAAACCTAGGGCTAAGAAAATATCTACATATCTGAAAACTACCTTGGCTGAACCCAGATTGCTGTACCTAAACACTTTTAGTCGACGATTTACGAACTTAAACGTTAGAGAAACAGCGACAGACAACTGACAATAATAAAATGAAGAGGTGGAGAGAAAATTTCGGCAACTGGGACGTGATTGGTCATTCCCAAAGGTCCAGAGATCATTGGAAAATTGGAAACGACATAGCGACCTCTAGCGGAAAAAGGTTTATGAGAGAATTCTGTGATACAGTGACGGACGGAGACGTGCAATATCTACCGTACACCTCCAACGTCCCAAATTACAAATTCAATGGCATAGAAATTGGTATCAATGATACATGACTCTCTGAAACACTGGGATTTGACTTGTTTCGAAATCAAAAGCAATACCGGATCATAGTAATTTAAAATTTGTAACTATGCTAAATTGCTAATGTCCAGGGGGCATTCATTTGTTAGTAATTGTTAACCACTAATGGTTTGACTTCTGTAGAGCTTTAGTGTATGTGGATTTTTTAAAATCCCTTGCATTTCACCCCAGCTCTAAACTTAGTTTTCTGACTTGTGTGGTTTTGTTTAATAGGGGGACATATATACAGCAGGTTGAAGAATTCAAAAACTTTTTTAAACATTTTTAAATTGGTAAAGGATTTAAATTTTTGTACCCAGCTTCTGTTGAATACTCATAGGGTCTGTGGGGCACTTTTCCTTTTCACATTTTGTTAGCTCAGAACAAGCTTACACCTTTAAATCTCGTCGAACTAATGAAAAACTCCTTTCAAATTGCTATTAACGCCCCAAACGCAAGCTTTCTGAAAAAGCTGAAACAGTATTTTACTCTTTGGTCTTCCCTTACGAACGAATCATGAGAACGCGAACTAAAGCCTACCGCCGGGAAAGTTCAAGTAAGAAAGCACCATTCAGTCCTAGGTCTGACGAAGAATGGGGGTAAAAATAAGTTCTGAGTTTGTTCCCATTTTATTTAGTGTAATCCGGAATAAGTTGGGTCCGATGAATATTTTCTGCTCATATATAGTTTTCTTCTTATTTGTTCAACTAAGGATCTTACAATCCGAGGTTCGAATCTCCGCTGCCATAACGCTTTCACACATACCGAGCAAGGGATAAGAACATCGTGGGCTCCAGCCAAACCCAGCTCTTTCTTTAAGTGGTCGGTAAATGGGTACCACTGCTGTGGGAACGTAACAGAAGTATGTGTTCTGGCGTATTATGCATGATCAAGGGCTGGCGCCCCTTCCACAGATGTAGTCAACATTTGTGTTGTCACTATTGGCTTCGGGCTGAGAATCCGGGGATAAGCACCGGCACCCTATAAACTTCTGTAGGTTGAAGTTTTCGCCGGAAGTTGTTGTTGTTGTTGTTCATTTCCGGGCTCCATCAGCTTAGAAAAGCTGCAAGAGGGCACTTCGGCATCTGCTGGCCCAGCACACGTCTTTGCAGTCAGCTCCACACATCGTTGAATCTGAGATGGAAATGATGTGGGGGATTGGATCCAACCGCTCGGTAGCATAATTTGAGGACTCCAGATGCTTCAGTGTTAACGCAACACAGTCGTGTTCCCGGGAGTTTGGAACCCATGTGCGCCATTGACCAGATGGATGCCGGGGGACACCTGTGGGATCTCCATTTGATGGGGTCCGTGTCCAATTTCCCATGGAGGTGGTTCTATTTCGCCGGAGGTCACTTTATTCTGCCCAACGGCAACTTTGGCAATTGAACACACTTTGCATTGAAGACATACCTACATAAGCTTGATTGAGCCTAGCAAACAACAATTTTCAACTACATAAGTTTTATAACTTATTATATATGCGTTTAGTAGGCTGCTTTGTTATATAGCGTTTGAGAACAGCAGGTGAAAGCGGACAGGCAACGGTCGACCAAGAACTGCTCCACTAATACACTCCCAGGAACAGCTTCAAAGATATCACACCCAAGTTTATGAATTTCCGCATCGTACAAATTTGTCGACTAGATTAACTAAAATATACGGATCTTGTTCCCAAATTTGGTCTACTCGAACGTTGGCAGGCCGCCGGTCTCACACAGTATAATGGAGACGCCAAATGCGGCCCATTCCGTGCCACGTGACCGATTTCCATTACCTGACAGGCGGGTGTCATTGTCAATTTTCCAATAATTCCTATGATCAAGAGTACATAATAGAATAAGAGTATGAAACTCTTACGCTACTATGTACTAAACATGCTTGACATGCTTGGGTCGTTAACTCGGAACCCCCCCCCCCCGAAAGTCTCGGGGGGGTCACACCTAGTGTTTGAGGCCGGCCGGGGTTTCACCGGCCGGCTGCCGGCCGGCCGCCGGCCGGACGATCGCCGGCCGGACGATCGCCGGCCGGCCCGGCCGCACCCATCGGCCGGCCGGCCGGTGAGCCGGCCGGGCGGCCGGCGGCCGGTGAGCCCGTAAGCCGGTCGGCAGCCGGCCGGCCGGCCGGCTACCGGCCTAGAGCAGTTTGTAGTGCAGTTATTATAACTGCTAAGATATTTATTTTCGGATACTATCTCACAAAAATAGCACAGCATAACATAAAAAATTAGCAAAACTAGATTTGGAGTCCATTTTGAGCTTAGTTGCTCTATTTTGTAAATTTCTGATTGGTGATTTGTATCCCAACCGGCGGCCGGCCGTAATTACATGCTTTCATATTAGTGTGTGTCTGCTCGCTGATTCGCTAATTAGCTTAGGCTTACGATAGGCATTTATTAGTAATTTTTAATTAATTAATTATAACTTAATTAGGTTAATGTAATTAAAAAGCTTATTCGACAACTTTTCTGCTCTTTCCAACGAACGATATAAAAATTGTTGCACAAAACAAATTCGTAGGAATGTAGTCTGCAACAATTTTTATATCTTTGGAAAGAGCAGAAAAAATGCTCCTCGAATTTCCACCCGTCCGGAGGAGTTACTCCTCACTATATTCCCTCGACAGGTGCTCCTGGCTCCCGGCGGCAGCCGCTAACTGGCTTCTCCTCCTTTGTATAGCATTATTTTTTTGTCCGTCTCTGTATGAATATCACCATGTTTGGGTTAAAGGTTGAAATCCGCAATAAAAAAATTGAAGCGACTACGCTCCAGAAATCGGGAGGTTAGATTACTACACTGATTTTAACTTTTTTGCAATGTTTCGCCCCCGATTGAAGATGGAACTGTGCTAAAGTGTCCAAATTCGAAATAGTTCTTTTGAAGCTGAATTTTGACTTGTTTCGGTACCATGAGAAGTTTACATTAATTGATTTTGTCCACTTAAAACTGCTGACCACTGTGCATACACGATGACTTAATTGTGAGATTTAGCACATTTTGATTGTTCTTCAAACATAGTAGGGTATTAGTTTTTTGTGTTTTGACTGTCATTATCTGCTAAGTGCTAAGTGTGTGCATTTTACTATTGTGTTATTTTCTTCAATCAAAGTTACAGTTTTATTTTGTATATTTACGTTGTGTACGTTCGGTTTCTGTAAGATCTTGGTTTGGTACCTTTTAGCCCATTTGGGTTCATTTAGACTACATTCCTACGAATTTGTTTTGTCTTTGTGCAACAATTTTTATATCATTGGAAAGAGCAGAAAAAATGCTACAAAGTTGTCGAATTAGTTTTTTTAAGTACATTAACCTAATAAAGTTATAATTAATTAATTAAAAATTACTAATAAAATGCCTATCGTAAGCCTAAGCTAATTAGCGAAACAGCGAGCAGACACACACTTATATGAAAGCATGCAATTAGTGTAGGGTGGGGGGGACCCCCCCCCGAGACTTTCGGGGGAGGGGGGTCCCGAGTTAACGACCCAAGCATGTCAAGCATGTTTAGTACATAGTAGCGTAAGAGTTTCATACTCTTATTCTATTATGTACTCTTGCTATGATCTATCGAAACAATCCTTCTTTTAATTGGCAGTTCAGTAGTCACAACAAAACCTTAGAGCAAACATACAAACATTATCTACACAACAGCAACAATTGTACAAAACATCAAAAGTAGCATCTCGGCAGCCCACAATATCAAAAAGGCTCTTAGCAGTACATCCGATCAAGAAATTATTCAACTTAACTTTTTGTGAAAGTTTGCAAATATTACAAGACTATCCAGGCAATTAACGAGGCATAAAACTGGAACTAATTTGATAACACATAAACCATACAAACAGAACAATATATATTCCCATTAGGTCTATATATAAATACTAGAACCTAGAAATGTAGAAAAAGAAAACAACATGATACAAAACCAACTGTGAGGACACATTAAAATTCCTGGTCACAAAAGAAAGCCTTTTCACCAAAAAACAAACAAGGGACAAAATAAAATGCAACCTAAACGGTTCCATGTTCCATATAAAATGAACCGATACAGTCTGACATTGCATATTAAAATTTAATTCAACAAAATTTATTTTCAAATAATCATCAAAAATAGCTTTCCGTATCAATCGGCTTTGCTACACGGAACTGATACGGGTTGTCCAAATATTTTCTCTTTCAAAGGAAAAGAGGACTACTTAGGATTCCCAAAATAATACAGACTGCGTAACTGCTCACAGCAAAACACAGCATTATGTAATAAACACAAGAAATAACACTATACGTATATAGTTTGATAAAATGGAATAAAATTATGAACGGCAAAGAATAAAATGGCAATATTAACGATTCATTCACACATTCATTGATGATAAGGCTTGGGATATGTAAAGAATGTACTACATAACAAAATTAACAGGAACAAATTCTGAAGCTCAATTACGTAATAAACAAGGTCAAAGGTCACCAAACCATAACTGCCAGAAAAACTCATGTAACACCGATAAAATTCAGTACATAAATCGAAAACCAAGAAAAAACTTTGTTGATAAAGGCATACAATAACAAGTACACAATATAAAAGAAACAAGAAATTAACCGCAATCATAACAAATAGTATCGTCCAGAGATGAAACCGGGTCACTATTTACTGACCCGGTGACCCGGTCGACCCCTGACCCGGTGACCCGGTGACCCGGTATTTTGAAAATTCAGGTTTAAGCTTGCAAAAAATTAAAAATACTTTATTGGGGTGCGGTGAGTGTTTTTTACCATTTTGGACATTTTTGACGACTAAAATAACAAGTTGGGCTAAAGTTTTGCTTTCCTTAAAGTAGTAGCATTGGTAAGTGAATATGGTAAGTAAGCCGGAAAAAATCAAAACGATTTGCACGATATTGCACTCAATAATGTGAAGTAAACTACATATCTTTTTGAATCAAACAAATTGGACAAAATACTTTGCCAAAGTCATAACATCATCTAATTCTAATCATATGGTTTAACATTAGCACTTTTCTGTTTTATCATTACATATTTTAGTAAAATATTTCATTTAGTTGTATGATTGAAGTTTCACTCAGCGGAAATTCTTTGGAAATATTTTTTCGTATGGCTAAGAATTATAAAAATATGAATTTATAAATCAATCACAATTGGTTCCTGAAGATATGTAGTAAGCCATAACAATTGCAAAAAAGGCAAAGTAAAACTCAGAATTTGTAAACCTTGTTTTGCTGAGATTTTCCTTCTTACCGAGATTTGAACCCCACAGTCTGACTCTCTCCCTCCAAAAATAATCGCAGCAGCGATAAATCACTTACAGTAGATGGAGCATGGAGAATTTTAGATTTTAAAATAAAGATTTCAAACCTCAGGGCCAATGCAATAGTTTTCATTTTCTAGTTAAGATTCAACGCAATTATTGTAGTTTCAAACCTAGATCTAAGCTTGACAGGACATTACAAATATTATGAGGACACTACTACAGCGACAAGCATTTAAAACAACTACACGATTAAGTTAAGAATATTTCTATTGCTAGTTTTTGAGTAGGATTGTTGAAGTTTTCAGTTGGCAAGAATTGGTAAAACTTTTAAAAATGTCCTATAACAGCAAAAAAATTCCTCCAATCAAAAATACCGGGTCAAGACCGGGTCAGAGCTCCTGACCCGGTGACCCGGTCCATATAGTGACCCGAACTGACCCGGTGACCCGGTGACCCGGTTTCATCTCTGGTATCGTCTATACAATGAATAATCGATGGACTCTTAGAATAATTTCATGCTGCAAAAAACTATAATTTTAGCGATAGAAGTTTCAAAATCTTAATACCATAATTTTCTCATGCTTATATAACCTGTCAGACAGTAACCAGGAGTACGCCACGCTCACGCATACAAAAACACACGCTCAAAATGCAGCTATAAAAACAATAAAAACAAAATTTTACTTACTAATAGAACAGCATTCCACAACCCAGACTAATTTTATCTTAAAATATACTTTTACTCGTCTAAACTCTTTCCACTTTCCGCCTGCCATTTCCAACACAAACAAATGGTTACGAACGACGCAAAAGATGTAAAACGCAGTTGTAAACCCAAATGGGCTAAAAGGTTCCAAACCAAGATCTTCCAGAAACCGAACGTACACAACGTAAATATACAAAATAAAACTGTAACTTTGATTGAAGAAAATAACACAATAGGAAAATGCACACACTTAGCACTTAGCAGATACAAATGACAGTCAAAACACAAAAAACTAATACCCTACTATGTTTGAAGAACAATCAAAATGTGCTAAATCTCACAATTAAGTCATCGTGTATGCACAGTGGTCAGCAGTTTTTAAGTGGACAAAATCAATTAATGTAAACTTCTCATGGTACCGAAACAAGTCAAAATTCAGCTTCAAAAGAACTATTTCGAATTTGGACACTTTAGCACAGTTCCATCTTCAATCGGGGGCGAAACATTGCAAAAAAGTTAAAATCAGTGTAGTAATCTAACCTCCCGATTTCTGGAGCGTAGTCGCTTCAATTTTTTTTATTGCGGATTTCAACCTTTAAGGTGGTGATTCCCTTTGGTCACATAAAGTTTGCACCATTATTACTCATTCATTACTTGGAGTTAAGAAGCCATTTTTATATCAAAATGTAGCTTGACATTTTCTCTTTTTAATGCATGCCACGAAACTAATGTTGCTTTTCTAAAATATTTTTAACACATTTTAGAAGAAGTATAACTTTCCAGACTTTTTGCAGACTCAAGTAAATTTTTTCGCGAGACATCGGTTATATCATTCGATACCTCCATCAAATAGCTGGGGACGATTTTTTATTTATTGTGAAATCGCTCTTCGTTATAGAGATATAAGCTGAAATGTGTGTGCAACCTGTATTTTGCCTACTTTTTCCAAATTTGTCGAGCGATTACTATAGCTAGAAAGCAGCAATCGGGGCAACTAAAAAATCGTCCCTGGGTATGTTTGTGCTTGTGCAGAACACATTTGTTCAGTAGCAGCTCTCCAACTTGCATGGTGAATGCTCCACAATCTTTGGAAAAAATTGGTCGTGTTTTTGCAAAAACTACATTTTTTATGATAGCAGCCTACAGGATAGCAGTTGGAAGACGATCATGTGTCGGATAATTTGTCCCTGTGAGACCTTCAGATCGACACCCTTAGTTTGATTTTACGGCTTGCGTAGTTCAAGAAATGTTGGATTATTTGATATCTGCAAAAATGACAAGTTTTCGACGCCAAAACAAGAAAATCGGCTATATCTCACGGTAGAGAAAAGCTAGAAACTTGCTTTAAAAAGCACAAATGTGAAGCTCAATGAGATCTTTCGAATGCATATAGTCGTAACTGTATAGCTGCTGCCAAACGTTCAGAAATTGGGAAAAACCACTCTGACCGGAAATCTCGAATTTTTGAGTCGGGATTGCGCGGGGGGTGTTAGAACGCTAAAAGAACTTATTTCGGAAAGTTTCATCAAATTTCATCTTGATTTACGCCGCCAAATAACAATATGTGCCCAAAAGGAATCACCACCTTAACCCAAACATGGTGATATTCATACAGGGACGGACAAAAGATAATGCTATACAAAGGAGGAGAAGCCAGTTAGCGGCTGCCGGGAGCCAGGAGCACCTGTCGAGGGAATATAGTGAGGAGTAACTCCTCCGGACGGGTGGAAATTCGAGGAGGAGAGGGGAGTCGTTTCAGCACCTCCAAGAAGACTGTTGGAGGTCGGAATGGGAGCAAAGGTGATACTCCCCGAGAGTGAGACATTCTCAGAGGGCTGGGGAGAGGTGGGCGCCCCCTGGGGATTCGCGGAGGCCATCGGAGGCAGAATGCGATGGGCCTTGGATTTGGCCCGCTGCCAAGAGTCTCTATAGAGGCCGTTGCTGCTGGTCACATAGTGCTGCGCGATGCTGGAGATGTCACGGTCGTCTTCAGGATCGCTCAGACTGCCAGCTCCCTGAACAATAAAAACAAAAATGAGTGAATGAGGAAGAGGAAGGGGAATGGGTTCGTTGGGTAAATACAGTACATTGCAGAGAAAAGGGCCGGGTCACTGAAGCATATGTCTTTATTTCACTGAAAGGGATATACCTTTCAGTGACTGTGATATGATGAGTTTGTTTACATTTCTTTCAACTAGGAGCCTATGTAAACAAACTGGTCATATCACAGTCACTGAACGGCCATATCGCTTTCAGTGAAATATAGACATATGAGTCAGTGACCCGGCCCTTTTCTTTGCAACGTACTGTATACGACAACTGTGTATTAAAATTAAAATTATGTTTATCAATATAACAGACGTGACAGTTGGCAGATCATAGCCTTCAACCATAGTGACTGTCTCCAGCTAAATCAATGCTGCGTAAAAACAACACTAGCGGTGAACTATTGGATAAGGATAATTTAAAATCGTTGAAATCTTTTTTAGAAAGATAAAGAAGAAGATAGATCTGAGCCGGGGAGCAGACTAGAAACTGTACCCTTCTGGGACTATCCTGTCCAGTGGAGGAGTCATCATCCACATCGGATTTCTCAGTGAAGGATTGCTGATCCATGGCCAGACTGTCGTAGAGATTTGGGAGTCGTCGATGTGCGGAGGAGCGACCCCCACCGGCCCCCCGAGGGAGACTGCCGGGCGGATAGTCCATGGTCCCGGTGGCCGTGGCGGTCGTTGTCGGTCGCTTGATCGGGATCTCCTCAAAGGCGCCCCGGCTGGGATCCGGTCTGGGCGGTGGACTGAAACAGAAGGAAAAGTTTAAAACAAGTATATATACACATAAAAACTGAAAAGGGTTTCATAGCTTAAAATCTAGCAACGAATTTGTCGATTTTGGCACCTCCCCCAAATTTCGGACTTAATGTTAGCATTTACTGCAGGCTTAATACAGTAACAAATGCTCAGAATATTTGGATATTTTTTCTCTCAGGGTTTAAATCTTCCTATAAATGAGAATATTAAGAGAATAAAATACGAAACATTGCCGAAATTATCCAACCAAGTGATGAACGACTACTAAGTTCTGATAAAGGCGTCCCTAACAAGAAGAATACAGTTACAGATAGTTGGTATTAACATGTAGAAAATAAAGATGCACTTTAGACTTTATCGGACTTTTTTAAATACAAATTTCACAAAACGGCTTGTGAACAAATTTTGCATTTTAAAATTATCGTAAAACTTCAAATGCAAAAACGAAAAGTCTGCACCCGACAATGACCACCTGGCTTATTTTTAGGCCAAAATTGGGGGGGGGGGACTCTAAGTTGCCCCCCATGGCTCACCAAAAATAGGGGGGGCATATTTTTGAAAAAATTTACGAATTTTTACGTTTGTAGAGCAATAATTGTCAACAATCGCTAAAAATGATTAATTTTACGTTTTTAAGCTAAAATAGCCAAACTTTCATTAAAAATCCAGCGAAGCCGGTAAGTTTATCGGAAATTTATGGTTAAAATGGTAAAATTTAGCAATTTTTTGGGTTATGGGGGGAGGAAGTCGGAATTTATGGGGGCCATCAATGGGGGCACCTCGAATGGGGACTCGCCGCCGTCCCCCCCCTAAAAATAAGCCAGGTCACGACCATAGTATCCCACAAAGACCCAGACTGGTACTGTTGGAATTGTAGCGATGAATTTGCCAGACAATAAACCCCCTTTTATAGGAAGGGACAAATTCATTATTAAAAATTCCATACATTATGATATACCTCATGAATATTGGGAAGACAAACTGTTAGACGGACAGAATTTACTGTAACAGTTTGTGGCAAAAGTGAGGCAACGCAAAAAAGCTATTCACAAACATAATAAATAATGCGCACATGGATAGAAACAAAACTCGTTAAAGCCACAGAAAGTTCCACACGAGAAAAATACAGAAGGCAGACGGTATAAGAACTATGAAGCTACTGAAATCTGACAAAAAATTCTGAAAACTGTTGGGCTTATTCTAGTAGGAGAGCATAAACGGCTTCCCCCCAAATTCATGACCCCCAAAACCACAGGGTGCCCATTTTGGTACCAAATCTAGTCCTGAAAAATTCGCTGAGAAGGCAAAATTTCCAAAATTTTCCGTCGGAGAGTTTTACTCAACTTTTGCATTTTTGTTACATCTATCTATTTTTGCGATAAAAACCAACTTTTACAGTGTTTGCTAGAAAGCGCTATTTTCGTCACGATCCTTGCCTAGTTGCCTACTGGACTTTAGCCCGCCCCGCCCCGAAGCCCCCAAAGAAAAAAGTCCCTAGACTAAGCATAGTACTGAAACTGGCTTTTCAACCTGCTTCTATATTGCAGTTAGCTCGCACACACTATAATTTTTGGGCTGGAACTTGGAAACCTCAGAAAATAAGAAGACAATTTAGGCCAAAAGAATTCTGGTTAGACCTTAACTCAAACATAGTTTTTACAGCCCGCTTAGGTAGCCTGTAGCAGATTTGTGCAATGAAAAAGTTCGCGCTGAGATCAACTTTTCCACTATTCGTATCTGCTATGTAGTACTTTCCCTCTGTAGAAACGTTGGCTACAGTTTTCTGAATACAGAAACGGCCGTCTGTATAGACAGACATAGCCAACTGTAACCATTACGTACACGAGGTTTAGGTATCGTAGAATTAGCTATTCTCCGGAATAAACTTTACTGGACTGCTAAGCGCCAAATCAATGTCACTGAAAATCAAATTTGAAATAAAATTTGAAATAATTTTAAGAGAACTTTAAGGCCTAACAATCACTTCTAGCACATTAAGAAGACAATTATAAACTACCAGCAATGATACCTATACGTATTCGAAGAACTTTCGAAACAGTTAATACCCATGGCCAGGGTTTTTTTGCGTCCAGAAGTGCGTACTGGACACAAAGTTTCTTATCTTGACGCAACGAAATTTTAACGGGACGCAAGCTAGACGCAACATTATTTCGGGAGAAAATTCACTTTTGTAAAAGTGAAAACTTTAAATGTTTCCAGTACCAATTTTTCGATATTTTCCAAAAATTTTCTCAGTTTCTGGGGGGCTCCGCCCCCCAGACCCCCTGGTGTTTTCCACTATGTCATCGAATGACAACGCTTTGTAATGTGTCAGTACTTGTTGAGTTATTAGTTGAGTTATCTACCTGTATCGATACATAACAGGTCAAAGCCCATTATTAATGAAATTTGTAGCCGTAGCTGAATATCCAAATTTTTGGGATCCTGTAATGTAATGAGGTTCATACAATTGCATTAGCACAGTTTTTAAAGTCTAAATTTTGTTCTTGACTGGATTTTCAAAACATTTTCAGTTTCTGGGGGTTAATCCCTTAATTACCAAAAGTCACCAAATTTGTAGAGTATCCAATTTTTGGTTTGGTTCATTTAAAGCATTCTAGCGCAGTCTGGAAAAACGTTTGTCCTGAAGAAATTCATTCATTAAAGGGTTAATCAATCGTATTCGTAACCAACGTTAATATTTCACTGTTTTTGCCTTTGATTAATACTGCACTACGCATCGCATGCACGCAATTTGTTTATTGATACTGCCTTCTCAAAATGAAAACAACTCAAAATTCTATAATTTACAAATGTAATTTACACAAAAAATGCATTAGGTATTTTAGCTAAATGTATCTGATGACAAATTAATCTTTTTAATCATTTTCATTACGGATTTATCCGTAATTTCAAAAAAATTCTTCAACTTCTGGGGGGCTCCGCCCCCCAGACCCCCCGCTGCTTGTTTGTCATAATGTTTCCGGAATTCATTAGTTGTCAGAGTTTTCGAAACAAGATTACTGCCTTTGTTCTGAATGATATTAATTTTATAGCTATTTAACTAATTCTTAATTAGATTAACTATAACATCAAAACATTTGAATACTGTGTGTCAATAATATCAAAAATTGGGTCATGATATGTGTTAGATACAACAGATGCGAATTAAATCGTTTTGAACATTTGCATTACGGATTTTTCCGTAATCGCAAAAAATTTTCTCAACTTCTGGGGGGCTCCGCCACCCAGACCCCCCGTCGTGTATATTGGGCATATTTCACATATTTTGTAATCGTGCATTACTGTTCAGTAGCATCACCGTTCTAAGTACTTTTTCATACGATTAAATTATGTTTCACTAAAGAAATAATCGGCATTTTTATAAAGAATACAATTTTTGCATATAAAACACGCTAAAACAATAATTTTACCTGGACGCAAAATTTCTTAACGGGACGCAACTTAAAATTAGCTGGACGCAAGGTTGACGCAAATCCGAAAACCAAA
>JASAND010001812.1:0-16451 GCA_030248195.1 Trissonchulus latispiculum
AATAATTACATAATTAATACAACTTACAACCCAACTTAATTTAATTAATGCATATAATCCAACACTTAATACCACATATGCAGTAAAAATTGGTGTCACAAATCCCGCTCTGGCAGTTCAGTGTAAAGCGCTTGAAGTATATAAAGCATAATATTTCAAAATCAGCAAGCTCGCCTGGAAAGCTGACGAATTTAGAACTTAAGACAATAATGGTCAAATGCGGAGGGGAGCATGCGTACCCGCGAATATATATGGGTTGTTCAGCGAAGCTGGTCCATATTAGTGCGCTTTTAACCTAGTCCTCCTGGTATTTACAGCCTGCCCCTCCCATATTAACGTTTTAAAACCTAGTCCTCTGTCCGCTTAAAACCCAGTGTCACCCATATTGCATTTTCATGCTCCATCGGAGCATTTTTATTCTTGTCCTATTTCATTTTTAAGGTTCTCAGTAAACCTTAAGCAAAATGCTAAAGCTTTATGAAAGAAACTTTAAAAATTCCCCCAATAATTACGTAAGTCAACCAAGCCGTAGAACAAAGAAGCTTGAAAAGTACCAATTTCTCCATTTTTCTTGATTTTGGTAGAAAAACCCTCATCTACAACTACGAAAGTGTCTGCAGAATTTCAGACGATTGCAACTTTTGTGTAGCTAGTTATAGGCCGTGCTGTACTTCCACAGCACTCTACTGCAGCGCAACTAGACGCAAACGTCACTGCCAAGAAAGGAGACTTATACGGCATCATTTCCAATGCTATTCTGCACGTGTCTGCAGAATTTCAGACGATTGCAACTTTTGTGTAGCTAGTTATAGGCCGTGCTGTACTTCCGCAGCACTACTGCAGCGCAACTAGACACAAACGTCACTGCCAAAAAAGGATACTTATACGACATGATTTCCATCTGCACGTGCCTGTAGAATTTAAGACGATTGCAAGTTATCTGTAGTTAGTTATAGGCCGTGCTGTATATACTTCTGTAACACTCTACTGCAGCGCAGCAACCATGTAGTAACATCGTAATAAGTATACGAAACCTATCTATAATAGTTTGTCATGTCCTAAACTATCTGTATGCCGAATTTCAAATGCTAGTGACAAATGAATAACTTGTTATCGACGGTGCTTTGTTTGGGGCAGCACATACAGCACGGTGGAAGCTAGAGAGTGCGCCAACTAACATAGCTACAGTTCCCCCTTACTACAGACACTATTATCACCAAGTTTCGTATGTTTAGCCGTTTACAGTAAGTCTACAGACAGCGTGCTATGGTTGCTGCATAACAGTACAGCACGATAGCAGCACCGCCCAGCGCTGCGACTATGCTCATCGTTTTCAGTGACCCCGATAACCCTTATATGCGTCCCTCTATATGGCCCAAAACAGCATATTTAGGCCTATTTTTTACTATTTCCTGTGGAGTTGGGACTTGGAAATTTTTCCAAAATGGCTATTTGGCCGGACCAACTTTGGACCGGCCGCCTGAACGATCCCGGACAGATATCGAAAATTGCCCTCGTTATGACACGCTATCTATCCCAAAGTTTCTTATGCAACAAGCCGCGTCTCTGTAGCTTGTTCCCTGAGCCCTGTAAGCCGTGACACAAAATTGGCCTTTTTTGGCCATCTTAGCGGTCAGGCCACCTTTGGCCGGCCGCACAGGTGGCCGGCCGGGCCGGGCAGCGGAAAATTGTCCAAAAGGTACGTTAACACAAATATTACTCTCAGAAAAACCAAACTTCACCGGCTGAAAATTCCCACGTCGTTCAGTTTGTGAGTTAGACTAAAACGGCTTCCCCAAGCGTGACTTACACGGAAAAAAACAAACGGTCCTAACTTGTCCGGAAGCGAAAATTTTCAAAGTTGAAAATTTTGACAAAAACTTTTTTGCTAATTGTTGTACTCGTCGTGCTGATTCCAACGATACCAAATTTGTCTAGTTTGTCTGAGTATTTAGCTGGCACGATGCTCGAAGAACGGGTCTCTAAGGGCCGCGCTGAGCCTTTTACACCTATATTATAGGGGAAGCGCTATCGCGCCCCCTATACGCTATTGCTCTGCAAAAAATTTCACTGTCTTCTCGACAGAAAAAATATGTAGCTGCTGCACGATTTGTTTTTAAAACTTGTTTTGTTTCAAACTTTAGTTCCGTCGGTAATGTGTTTCCTACTTTTTCATCTTACTTAATTATCCTTATTAATTTCATGAGGATTTTCTGTACTATGACTTAATTATATTTCCTTTGTTTAATTTTAGATGAAATCCCAGGATTATTCTTTTCTTGTCGTCTGAAGCAGGGTCGTCTACCAACGTCCTCCATTTATGGAAGTCATCGTTTTGTGATTCCTGCTTATCATCTCTTCAATGAAAGTTGCCGTCTGTACTTCACTGACTTTTACTGTACCTACGCCATTCATTACATTACCCTGGTTATAACCAGACGAAATTCGGTGACTGATAGATTCTGCGAACTGCATTTGATTGAACTGAATATCTATGACAACGTGTTCATGTGTTTGCGGCCAAATCGGCGAGCAGAGATGGGTGCTGATTATCTGATCAATAACAATATTTGGATCGAAGTTTTGTATACAGAGGATGTAGACTGTCGGTTTGGTGACTGGGATGAGGTGATGCCTCTAGGAAAGGGCACGTCAACTCCGGGCGGTTTGCCCAACAACAAATTTTGCACCGTCTGCAACCTGTATCCTGAAGAGCCGCCGCCTGACTATGAGCCGCCCGGTCATCGACCCCAGAAACGGCGCATCTCCTCTACCGGTGGGGACGCCAAGCGAAAGAAGACTAGCGGCACTGATGCCAGCAGTGATGGCAAAAAGGAGTCTGGTGGTGCCAGTACTGGTGGTGCTGAGGACGGTCCGTCGGACGATGCGGACAAGAAGGCGTCGACGTCTGCTGCGACTACGGCTTCAGAGACGGCTGACCTGGTAGGCGAGGACGCGTTTGAGGAGATTGGAATGGAGCAGTCAACCACGACCGTGGAGCGTCTGAATACCTCCACATTTAAACTGGTCAGTCAGTTGATGGGCGAACGAATGGAGCATCAGCCTTCCATTTCGATTGGTACCCTGCTGTCGGTCGATTTGGACATATCCAGTGTTCTCTGTAAACTGGTGGATTCTGTGGTGAAATCTGTCGCTGGGGACGATGAGGATCTGGAGATTTTAGAGATGGACGCCACGGATACAATGAGTCGCCTTTTGGATGCCATTGATGAAGCTGAAGATAACGAATATACTGTTATCGATAGTGTCGATGGGGATGATGATGACGGTGATGAGAGTAAGGAGATAGAACCAACTCTATCCGAAGCTGTGAATGATTCATCGGTGCACGTTTGTGATGATTCGACTAAGGACGACAATTCCGTCCCTGTGGAAGTGCAACGGGAGCTGTCTGAGGAAGAAATTTTGGGTGATGACGATGATGATGAAAATTTGAAGGCAGAAACAGACAGTGGTGTCCTGAAGAACCAAACTTCCAATGAATCTCCAGTCAGCAAGCACCGTTCCGTGCCGGTTTCCGAAAATGTGGAGGAGCAGTTGTTGGAAGAAATGCTGATGTCTGAGCAAGATCAGCAATCACTTCTGACAACTTTTGCCCAGGAACGGGAGAAGCAGAAAAAGATGGAACAGGAACGACAACAGGCGGCCGCGGATGCCAGTCTAGCCACGGGACGAAGGAAGTTGCGAATTATCGGAAGAGGTGGGTCTGCGGAAGCGACTACTGGGAAGAGCAACGTGGATATCCCCGGGGGTCGGTATAACCGAAAGCCTACACGTTTTGCTGCAAGCACACGAAGATCCACTACTACATCACCGGATGAGCAGCCGGAGATTGTCCCCGCGAACGACCAACCTTCAACGGAACCTTGCCGCCCGTCGTCTGACAATGTATTTCAGGAAGAGCAGCGAAACAGCTTTGAAATTCCAGATGTGCCAGACAGTAGTGGTGGTGAAACGGTTACCGTTGAGAGAGAAGAAACTCCAACTGATGATCAGAATGATGGTGAACTAGAGAATCAAGGACAACAGAACAGTCAGTATAAAGAGACTATAGTGCAGTCTCCTCAAAAGACTCAATCGTCCGTTAGAGAAGAGGTAGTTGTGCCGCTCTCTCCCTTTATGTCTTGCAAGGAGGGTAACAAATGTGATGCTTTAGCTCGTGCCAAGGATGTCCTTAGTCAGGGAACAATTTTCGTTTTTCGGGCTGCTGGTCGGTCACCTCTGGCCAGCAGAAATCTGTCCCGTCTGTCTGAGAATGGACTGTCTCCTCTTGTTGGTCGAAATCAGTCAATCATCGGCTCGCCCCTGGCTAAGAACTCAGCCCCCGCCAGATCATTTCCCAGTCCCTATCTGACCTCGACCCCACGTGTCCCAAAAAAGCAGCTGGGTAGAAAGCTTGATTCTGATTCTTCTGCATCGTCTGCCCTACCTAATGCGAAGTCCACAGTATCAGGTGCTGTCAATAACTCTGGTCTTGGACGAAATCTTAGCCTTGGTCCGGAATTTGAGTCCTATTCCAGTCAGGATGCTTCCTTTGAGGAGGCTGCTGACAAACTTCACAATCGACTAAGTGGACTGCTGGATCAGGTTAAGCAGATCCAACGCCGACTGGAGACGACCAAGTCCTAAGCATTGGTTTGTGTCATCCTTGTGCGCTCTCTTTCATTCAAACTAATAAGTGCAAACCTATGATAAATGTTTTGATAATCAGAACGGGTAATCTGCTTTGTTGTTTATGTGAGTATAAAATGTATGTATATACATAATATTGCTATCGTGCCTTTTTATTCCAAAAGCAAAACTGTAAAAAATTTAGAGTATATATTTAAAGCAGAATTTTGATGGAAGTACTGAGCTAAGACACGTTATGGAAAGACAGGCTGTCTAAAATGCACACAATCGTTTGTGATCATGTTGCTTAAACTGCTTTAAATTTTTAAGAACCTATCCATATCTCTCAAAAGTTTTAGTTTGACGAAAAGCAGTTGTCTGAGGAGCTGGACTGGGCGTCCTGGGCCGGGCTCAGGCCGGCCCGGTTTAGGACCGGGCCCGGAAAATTTTGGTTTGGGCCCGCTACCGGACCTTCTGGCTGAAAACCTGGCCCGCTACCGGACCCCGTTTTAGAGGCGGGGCCTGCCGAGCTCTTTGGGCCTGGCCTGGTAGCGGGCTCCGGCCCGGTCAATTTCTTATCGGAACAACCCTACTTATCACCTAATGGGTAGTTCGACACTTTTTTAAGTTTATTCAATACATATCAACATTAATTATGTTCCGGCTTTTTATACATGCAAGGAATTAGACTTACTTACGACTTACGTACTAAAACAATTCTACAAACTCAAGCTACACATGTTTGCGTGTGTCAATTTGTTGGTTTTCATATTTGTGTTTCTGGTTTAGCTTAATTGGTGTATAAATTTCTAGTTTTCGTTTTCGTACGTTCTCTACTAGTGTGATTTCTGAGCTGTTTTCTTGTTATTTTAATTGTGCTAGCTTGAATAGTTGTAATTCTGCGCATGTGTCGATGCTATTTAAATTGATTCATACTTAACCAAAAGTTTTAAATAAACTGGTGCAGGTGAGACTGACACAAATTGCTCCTCGGTTGCCCTTTGAGTGGAGTCGGGGGAACATTGTTCCGGAGAATTGCTGTCACTGTCAAAAAGTTGGTCGGAAATCGATCCTATCGACGGATCTATTGCAGATTTGTTAAATTTTTATGATGAAAAGAGTTGCCTCATATTTCGAGAATGCCTTCTGTGTTTTAATTTGACGGTAGTGACATTGTTTTGGAAGCCAGAAACCGTAAAGACCGTACTGACAGAAATCTTTTCTCGTTGGTTTGTTTCTTCATCGAAATTGGATTTTGAAAGGAAATAATGCCGATTTTTCTGCTCCTAATCTGAAATCATCCTCGGTATTACCGTACAGTCGTCTTTTGAAAAAACTGATAGCATTTGGACATATCATTTTAGAACCCAACTATTTTTGCGTGCGTATATACCCATTCTCATTAGAATCGATGGAGTAACCTTTTATGCAGAAAGTAAATATTTAATCTGTGTTTATTTTTATCATTTTATCGTCAATTCTTCATAGCTTTGTTGATTGTAATCGGTAACAGAAATGTTGTCATTTCCGTATTCTGCTTAATCTTATTCTACTTATCGAGTTCAATCAAACACACTTTCTCTTATCACTTTTCTCGATTTTTCTTTAGATTTGCGTCATAATTATTACACCTTTACGGTGTGTCATAAATATGCGGTAACCAACCCGCTTGTCATAATTATATGGCTAAAACAGCCAAAATTTTCGATCGAACCAATTATCTTCTACAAAATTAATTAGTATTACCAAAAATCTTTTACCAATTTAATCATAGAAATAAAGTCGTACATAGCTTTCATAGATAAATTGATCTCTGACGTAAATATAGAAAATAATTAGTCCGAAGTCCGGGTCTCGTTGAGGCTTGGCCCAACCAGTATATAACTTCTATTGTATCCTGGGTTTTTTATTTGCGCCACAAACTGCGAAATTACGCAATTTTTTTCTGAAATACGCAAAAATTTTTGGGCGGTTGCGCCACAGTACGCAAAAATTTTTGAAAAAAATGTGCTTGGAAAAATCAGATTTGGAGCCAAAATCTTTAAAAATTTTCTATTGTTTGCTGGGGGCTGCCGCCGCCAGACCCCCGTTTTATGTATACAAGAATAAAAATGCTCCGGTGGAGCATGAAAAATGCAATATGGGTGACACTGGGTTTTAAGCGGACAGAGGACTAGGTTTTAAAACGTTAATATGGGAGGGGCAGGTTGTAAATGCCAGGAGGACTAGGTTAAAAGCGCACTAATATGGACCAGCTTCGCTGAACAACCCATATTCGCGAAAACTGTCCAGAGTGTCTATCGGCTGCTGCTTGCTATATATTGCTATTGGCAGTTCTTCGGAAAATTGTAAGATTTGTCAGCATGGCCTGCAAGTATGTGGTCGTGCTCCTTATTATACAACTTAATACACGTACATAACGTCAACTGCTTTTCGCATCAACTTAACACAAGATTCTGCGCTGACAGTGCAGGAAAAACACCTTGAACACCTTTCTATCAGAACTGCATTGTTTATTTGGAATAAGCTTTAATATTTCAAAATCGTCCCGCTTGCTTTGAAAGCTGAAGAATGTAGATTTTACTCGTATGTCATGTGGAGTGGAGCATGAGTGACCGCGAATATGGGTTGTTCAGCGAAGCTGGTCCATATTGGTGCGCTTTTAACCTAGTCCTCCTGGCATTTACAACCTGCCCCTCCCATATTAACGTTTTAAAACCTAGTCCTCTGTCCGCTTAAAACCCAGTGTCACCCATATTGCATTTTTCATGCTCCACCGGAGCATTTTTATTCTTGTCCTATTTCATTTTTAAGGTGCTCAGTAAAAAGCAAAAACGTTAAAGCTGTGTGAAAGAAACTTTAAAAATTCCGCCAATCATTAATCGTTAACCGAAAGTACAGAAAAAAGAAGCTTGAAAAGTTCCAAGTTCTTCCTTTTTCTCTATTTTGACAGAAATCCAACATCCAGTACCCATGGCTGCAATAGTTTTAGTTACTGTATTTAGCATATAGCACTCTACTGCAGAGCAACCAAATGCAAACTTCACTGTCAGTGAAGGAAACTCATAAAACACGATTTGCAATGCTCTGCCGCACTTGTGTGCAAGATTTCGGACTATTGCAACTTACCTGTAGCTAGTTATAGGCCGTGCTGTACTTCAGCAGCACTCTACTGCTGCGCAACCAGATGCAAACTTTACTGTCGGTGAAGGAAACTCATACGGCATGATTTGCAATGCTCTGCCGCACTTGTGTGCAAAATTTCGGACGATTGCAACTTACCTGTAGCTAGTTATAGGCCGTGCTGTACTTCAGCAGCACTCTACTGCAGCGCAACCAGATGCAAACTTTACTGTCGGTGAAGGAAACTCATACGGCACGATTTGCAATGCTCTGCCACACTTGTGTGTAAAACTTTGGACTATTGCAAACTTACCTGTAGCTAGTTAGCTAGCTAGAAACTTTTCCGAAAATGGCCATTTGGACCGACTTCCTTTGGGCCGGCCGCCTGAACGGTCCAGGACCTAAATCAAAAATCGGCCAACGTTATGCACTAGTATCCCCTCCGTACTTGTTCATGCAACAAACCGCGTGTCTCTAGCTTGTTCCCTGGGCCCTGCGGGCGTGACACAAAATGGCCGTTTTTTTGGTCAAAAACGCCGTCAGCCCACTTTTGGCCGGCCGGCCAGGTGGCATGCCGGGCCGGGCAGCGAAAAAATATAGCGCGGGGCACATGGGACCATATCGGCATTCAGAAAATATAAACCTTTCCGGCTGAAAATGCTTACAGCTTTCAAACACCTCTGCACAAAATAGCCCTTTTCCAAGCGTGACTAACACAGAAAAAAAACAAACGGACCTAACTTGTCCGGAAGCGAACATTTTCAAAGTTCAATTTTGACCAAAACTTTTTTGCAACTTGTTGTACTCGTCGTGTAGATTCCAACGATACCAAACTTGCCGAGTTTCGTTCAGTATTGAGCTGGCACGGTGCTCGAACGAGTCTCATAGGGCCGCGCAGCGCCTTTTACACCCATATTATAGGGGGTCGCTCTCGCGCCCCCCTATAATATACTTTACTCGGACGTTTAATTCCTATTATACGTAGTTATTCGTTGTTCATATGGTATTAAAGCATCAAGTTATATCAGCTATGTTTTGCTACCCGGGGTAAAAAGCAATATCGGGGGAAAACGAACCGATGGGAAAAACCAACCCAATGTTTTAGACAGGGCATATAGCTCATAATAGCGATTTTATGCATGTAATAAGTATATAAAATTGGCCTCGCTGAGTTCACTTCTTCATTTTCTCGATGTTCCGTATAATAGGTGGAAAAAACGATCAAAATGTGCAGCATCAACCGGATAGGTTTCATCAAATTCGCTAGTTTCAATGGTAAAATTCAAAAAGTTGTAAATCTTTCGAAATTTGATGAAATAAAATAAATATTGTTTTGTTCTCTTTCGCGGGTTTGTTTTGTCCCAGAGTGGTTTTTGGTCAGGTTAGGTCAGCCAAACAGCCGATCCGCTAAAATGAGGTTTTGGCGACCTAACAAAAAAATTGTCGTGTCCGAACGCAATTTTGAGCTTTTCACATGAAAAAGCGTTTTAAACTTGGAGTTGGTCACCAGGGGACGAAACTACTTTTTATCTAAAAATGGGTGGTCAATTTAATCACTAAAATAACTTGATTGTAAGCCCCTGATGAGTCCCACAATCAGGTCAGTCGGGCATAACAAGGCGGTCCGTATATGAAAATAATGCACTTATATGTAATCTGGCACAATGCTCTTACACTTCTTATTTCTATACCGCAACAGTCTGCAATTTTACTGGCTTAATTATATTAATATAGTCCACATTAATCTTTGTTTTGTTTCGTGGTTCTTTAATTTGCTATATGGACGTCTTTTCAGCAATTCAGAACCATTTTTGGGAGTTCAGCGACAAAAACAAGCACCCCTTGGTTTTATTTTTCCATTTTTTTAAATTCTATTGACAGCTTGCCAAGAATTGGAACAAGCAGACATTACTCTCATAGAAACTATCAAAAGGAATTGTCTAACTGCTGTGGAAAATTTTCCACAAAACTTCAAAAATAGGTGAATTTTTAATTTTTGGGGTGTCGAAAATGCAAAAATTTTCAAAATGTCAAAAATGCTAAAAGTTGTTTGATTTAGCTCAAATTTGGTATGGTAGTTTGGATGGGTCGTGCCAACTTGCAAAAATTTCAGGCCTCTAGCTCTTCCCTATTACTTAAACTTGGGTTTTGGCGGGGTTGGTTTTTTCCTTCTTTTGGCGGTTGGTTTTTGTTCCCCGACCTCTATATATATATATATATATATATATATATGTATATATACAATACATGCGACGAGTCATGTAAAATTTTCGGAGGTTCCAAAATGATAAAATATATAATTAATATTAGATTTGTTAAAACGGTAAATTAATTAAAAAATAGCTCGAAAATAGTTTTTAAGAAATAAAACAGGTGTGGCGCAATTTTTTTCCTACTTACGCAAAAAATTCCGAGTCACTGCGCCACGGACCGCAAAAAGTTCGGACGAAAAATAAAACACAGATTGTATCTGAGCGAGATGTTCACTATTAGCACCTTAATACTGGATCCCTCTGATGACGGATTTCGGCACCCGCCCCAATTAAAATTAATAGGTATTCATAAATTTGCTTAAGTATGAATCTAAGGGATTGGGGCCGAAAGATTCATTACTTCTGTAAATTTATGAATACGGAATCTCAGCTTTTGAATTTCCTTAATCTGAAATCCTTCATTCTTACCATCAATCCCATTCTCCTGCACGATTTAGTTCACTATTCATTTACACTTCTGCAATTATTTGCTTTTACCATTCCCCCCTTTTTTCGTCTCACTAGTAATTATCGTTTTTATTGTTCGTTCCTTAAAAAATCAACCCCACTAATAAAAATCATATCTTTTCCCACGTATTAATTCGAGTTTTTAATTTGATTTTTTAATTATACTTCCCATTTGACTTATTTGTACTTTAAGTTATATTTTAACTTATTGGTATTTGTAATTAATACACCTCTAATATTTGTTTTATTTTATTGTTTCTATTTTAGTTTTTTGCTTTCCATGCAGTTACAAAATTATATAAGCTGTGAAATGGCTCAGAATTAGTGTTGGAAAATAAGAAAATTTTGCGGGCCGGGCCGGCCCGCGGGCCGATGTGGTCCTACGGGCCGGGCCGCGGGCCGGGCCGGCCCGAGCCCGGCCCGCAGCCCGGCCCGCAGCCCGCGGCCCGCCACCGGCCCGCGGGCCGGTGGCGGGCTGGGCCATGTGGGCCGGCCCGGGGCCGCAAATTTCTACGGGCCGAACGGCCCGACGTCGCAAAAAACGGCCCGAACTGTTAGGTAAATTGATTTCAACTTGTTTTAAGTCTAATTCCAACTTATTTTGCCTCTATTTTATGTCTTCCATTTTTCACAAACAACAAATAGCAATAGCAAGTGGTCACTGGTCAGCCGATTACGTGTTTGGTAAATATTAAACTGTTATGCAGAATTCCACACATTATCTAAATACAAATCCAAGCTGTCTCTCGGTGCTCCTACTCCACTCTACCTTATGTTACAATTTCGATTCAATTATTTTTTACAGATGCTGTCCTACTTTTTCTGAAGCTTTTCACTTCCTCAAACTAAATGTCTCTTGTGTTAAGTTTGTCCACTGCTTGATTTTGACATAAAGGTCTAATTTACATGACCAATAGCAGGGGATGAACTAAACCAGATTTCATTTAGTTTGTCTAACAAGGTTTTGGATGTTGGTTACGTTTCAAATTAGCAATTACAATCGCAAGCAAGAGCACTGCGTCTTAAACTGCGAACGATAACCCCTTACATCAAGACCAATACCATCAAACCTAATTATATTTGTGAATGTTTTCATTCCAATTGTTTTGCGACAGCTGTTCACATATAAAAAGTTTCCACACCCTTCTCATAGACGTCACTTAAAAAGGATAAGGTATATCCAATAAGTAGTCACCATATAACATCCTTAACCGCCAGATACCGGCCGGCACAGCTCAATTCTTATTTCCATTATGTGTAAAAACAAAGCCATTGAAAATCTGTAAATGAAACTTGAAATTGCATCGAAATTTAATTGAAAAATTGCCATTTACCGTGTAAAAAACAGGCCCGGCCCGCGGCCCGCCACCGGGCCCGCGGGCCGGTGGCGAGCCGCCTATTTGTAATCTTGCGGGCCGGGCCGCGGGCCGGGCCGTTGCCGAAAAATCCGGGCCGGGCCCGGGCCGGGCCGGCCCGGCCCGCGGCCCGAGCCCGCGGCCCGCCACCGGCCCGCGTCACAACTCTACTCAGAATCATAACTCGACGAAATTTTTCAGGTAAAAATACTAAAAATACAATACGTAAATCATTAATTGCTCAATATGGGATTATCATAAAATACTATATATCATTATATACACCTATTCACAACTCTTCCTTAACCTATACCCAATCTAACTTCTCGTCGAAAGGAGAAACAGTAACTTCAATTCATGAGGGAGGATGGATGTTTAGCTTTTCTTTCGCATAGTGCCCAAAAGACAGACTGTGGACGACTTGTGCGCAGAATCTTGCTTTTGCCATTTGTCAGTTTGGCTGTCATCGTTGTAAATAATGATAATTTATTGTACTTGTTTCGAATTTGGTGTATACATGCAACATGAGTACTTTATAATAGTGTATGACAAGCGTCGCGCTCGTTGTCGTCAGCTCGGCTGTGTGTGTGTGTTCGCGGCGGCTACCCCTCTCCCCAATTATGCATCTAGTGGCACCATATGCAATTCTTTAACTTAACAAATTTCTGTGTACTCGCCGATGCACCTGCAAACCCCAAATCATGTCCCGATTTTGGTCCAAAAATGGCAAAACGTTGCGCTTCTGATTTCCCGTTGAGGCATGCCCAAACCTGTGTCTGTGCTCGTTCGCCTACCTACCTATGGTTTAGAAAGCATTGGGTAGTCGTTCAAAGTCTGTGTGCCATGCATTTCAGCTTCTAAAGAATTGTTTGGAATTGCATATAAGGATTTTTAGATACACATTTGTGTTATTCTATCATTAATAAACACAGCAAGCAGCACGAGCTGACTGGAAGAGCCTGATGTGTCCTTTGTATCTTTTGTCCAGTGCTCATTTCCAGTGTCTAGAATTTCCTTGTCAGTTTCATAGCGAGTTCATAGAATTTTATTGTCTACGGACCAAAATTGTCGCTGTTATCCGAACGTGCAACTTTGTCCTGTTTTAACTTCAATAATGGCAAACTGGCATAAGATAGGGCGACAGATTCAGCTGTTGGGAGCTGCTTTAGTAAATTGTTCACTGATATTTTGAAAATAATAGACTTTATTTATTCTGTAAAAGCGTCATTACTTAAGGGGGGGGGGCGACTAAACTTTTGCCCCGACTTTGTCCGATTGGCCTACTTTTTGGCGAAGTTATAGAGCATGGGTGTGGTCAAAAAATACTTGGTCGTTGGTTCTTAGCTGCCTTTCAGCCATGTGCAGTCGTCGGGTTTGTGCCCGACCCCCCCCCCTTTCACAACTACCAACATAATTAATTGAAAATTTCTGTTGGCTGCAAGACCCTAGCTTCAAGGTTGTCATTTGCCGATTTGGCACATGTGCCCCTATCTGTAGAAAAATGCTAGACGTCTCTATCTTATCTGCATCTAATGGAATTACTCATCAAAGTTGAAGTATCGTCAAAACTTTAAAAATTTTTGGCTAACGAAAGGAATATTTTATTACTGGTGCGAGCTATAAGGCTGTAATTTGGCATAAAAGGAGGCCCTATAGGAGTACTCATTTGTGCAAATGGCAAGAAATTCTGTAGGGTGAAAAAATTTTCATGTCAACTTTAATCTTCAAAAATTGCCAAAATCCCTTTTTTGGGCAATGGTACTCCAAAAATCGAAAAATTCAAATTTTTTGAAATTAAAATTTTTTGAAATATTTGAACTCAGCGTGGTCCAAAACACACCTACAAAAGATTTCAGCTCGATTAGTGATGGTTTGAGACTTCTATGGCTGCAGAAAGCCTCTACACAGGATCCGACAGACTGAAAATGGCGGTTTTGGCAATTTTTTAAGATTATAGTTGACAGAAACGTTTCTTGCCATTTGGCACAAATGAGTACTCCTGTAGGGCCTCCTTTTATGCCAAATTACAGCCTTATAGCTCGCACCAGTAATAAAATATACCTTTCGTTTGCCAAAAGTTTTTAAATTTTTGACGAAACTTCAACTTTGAAGAGTAATTCCCTTAGATGCATATAAGATAGAGACGTCTAATATTTTTCTGCAGAGAGGGGCACATGTGCCAAATCATATTGGCAAATGGCAACCTTGAAGCTAGGGTCTTGCAGCCAGCAGAAATTTTTAATTAATTATGTTGGTAGTTGTGAAAAAGGGGAGGTCGGGCACATAAACCCGACGACTGCACATTGCTGAAAGGCAGCTAAGAACCAACGACCAAGTATATTTTTGACCACACCCATGCTCTGTATTTTCGCCGAAAAGTAGGCCAATCGGACAAATTCGGGGCACCCCCATTTTAGCCCCCCCCCCCTTAAAAGGGGAATAATACCGCCGTAGTGTTTGAAATATATGTGTTCAATTTTTTGTTTGTTTTCATATAACATATTGTCCTACTGTACGGTGACTTTACCATTTGACTAGTTTCAACTTCCCAACACTGCGGTTTCTGAGACAAAAAATGGATGTATTTTCTTGCCATTGCCAATTGTGAAACTAAAATACTACCGCAAAAGGATTCGATCTGTGTCCGGACCAGCGCCAAGCGAACACTCTCACCACTACACTACTCTGACTTTTAAAATTCATCGACTAAACCGAGAGATAGAAAATTATAATTTATATATCTATATGTTTATTTTAAACAATTTATTTTATCTAAATTCTAAAGCAAAGCAAGCACTAATGAAACAAATATATACAGTGCAAATATTAAGCGCAAGATCAATCTTTTCACACAAAAATTGTAATTGTAGTTTTAGCTATTTATTGATTTGTTAAACCTCTGCCAATCAAGTGACAGGCAGATAAATTGGAAAATCATAGAAAAATTGTTGGGCGAAAAAACCTGCGTACTAGGACATGTGTTGAAGATAGTGTGGAATATTTCCTTGATTTCATTCAAAATTATGCAAAAGTGTGTGCTAACTTTATGCAAATTAATCTAAATTCTACTCCTGTGTACGGTCCAACGCCGTACATAGCTAATTCACTTTTCGTTCGATTTTGAGCGCACAACAGTTCAGTCTTATTCCTGCTCTCTTAGTAGTCGGTGGTTTGGACGCCAACTTTATTCTGCCATTTTTGGGCGCCAATTTGGGGTCTTACTTTCGGGGGTCAATTATAGGGGGTAAGCCCCCTTACCCATTCTAAGATTTGTTGCTTTTCTCTCTGTATTGTTGATTTTGTAAACCTATTTGGTGCTTGTCCGACACTTTCATTTTGGTTTCCTCTTCTTGTGTAAAATCATTTTGAATTTCTTTTGGTAGTGTTGAGTATTTGTACTCCTGATTTTTGATTGAATTTAGTACTTTGTCTAAAGTTAATAAACTCGTGATATTTAAAATTTAGGGCAGTTGTCGTCTATTCGAGGGTTGGTTAGCGAGTAGGTAGGAATTATCAGACATATTACACACTCAACCTCGAACCTCTAACCTTATTGCAATCAAAATTATTTACTGAGAATTTCATAATTCGACAAACTGGCGACCGTAACTTTTGAGTAAATATGTCTGATTCTTCCCCCCGACTTACTCGCTACCTCAAAAAATTGCGTGACGGCACTGCCCGACTTTTTTCCGAATTACCAACCGGGCAAGCACCCGAAACTTCTGATAGCTTTTTAAATCAACAATTTTTACAAAAACGTCGGTCGACGAATTTGGGGGGAACTGAGTTGGGAGGTTCTACTCCCCCCAAATTTCTGGGGGTGCTGGGGTGTCTGCACGGTTGTCAGTAGGGGAGGTTGGGGGACAGAGTCTCCCCCAAAATTTTCAAAATTTTTCCCAAAATTCCCAGAATCCCCCCCCCCAGAATCCTAACGATCTCCCCCAAAATTTTTCTCACCTCCCCCAAACTTTTGGGGCTATTGGGGGGTTGGATAATGTTTTGGGTGAGCCTAGGTGTACCTCAGTGGACCTGTTGGGGGGATAAAATCCCCCCCAAAATTTGCAAAATCTCCCCCAAAATTCTCAGAACCTCCCCCAAAACCCCATAAATTCCCCCAAAAATTTTCAGAACCTCCCCCAAAATTCTCAGAATCTCCCCCAAAATTCAGTAATTTATCCCCAGAATTTTTCGAATAATCCACCTCATTTCAGTTTGCAGATTCCTCAATCTGCACCCCCCCAAGTTATAATTTCGTCGCCACCCCCAAATTCTGAGTTTGATCAAGTACAGGGGGAACTTCCCCAACCCCAAAATCAGGATTTGTCTCAATCAGAAAATCTGGGAAATCCACCCCCAAAAATTTAATTCCCTCACCTATAATTTTTCGGGGGGGGGGGTGTCCGCCCTCCTACCCCCCCTCGCACCAGACGTAATTTTACTGCTGGAAAAATTTTCCCCACAGGGAAAACCTCCAGCAGTAATCTTAATTTTTCTGGTGCTCTGCAAAATACTTGGGGGGGACCCACTGAGCTACACCTATCAAACTTGCGCCCCTCCCAACCTACAAGGGCTGTCCCTCCCCAAAATTTGGAGCAGAATTATACACAGAGTCAGATGG